>CAAAJI010000910.1:0-17958 GCA_900642245.1 Fragilaria radians | reverse complement strand
ATTATCGTCGTTCATCTTGGCGGCGCGCTCGAGCAGGCGGCTGTGGAGATAGAAGACGTCGCCTGGATAGGCTTCGCGGCCCGGCGGACGGCGCAGCAGTAGCGACATCTGGCGATAGGCGACGGCCTGCTTGGACAGATCGTCATAGACGATGACCGCGTGCATTCCGTTGTCGCGAAAATATTCGCCCATGGCGCAGCCGGTGTAGGGCGCGAGGAACTGCAAGGGGGCCGGTTCCGACGCGGTCGCGGCGACGACGATGGTATATTCCATCGCGCCGTTTTCCTCGAGCGCGCGGACGATCTGGGCGACGGTCGAGCGCTTCTGCCCGATTGCGACGTAGATGCAGTAGAGCTTCTGCTTCTCGTCGTCGCCGGCGTTGGCTGCCTTCTGGTTGATGAAGGTATCGAGCGCGACGGCGGTCTTGCCGGTCTGGCGATCGCCGATGATCAATTCGCGCTGGCCGCGGCCGACCGGAACGAGGGCGTCCAATGCCTTGAGGCCGGTCTGGACCGGCTCGTGCACCGACTTGCGCGGGATGATGCCCGGCGCCTTCACCTCGACGCGGCTCCGCTGGTCGGTGACGATCGGACCCTTGCCGTCGATCGGATTGCCGAGTGCGTCGACCACGCGGCCGAGCAGGCCCTTGCCGATCGGCACGTCGACGATGGTGCCGGTGCGCTTCGCGGTCGAACCTTCGGTGATCCCGGTATCCGACCCGAAGATGACGACGCCGACGTTATCGGCCTCAAGGTTGAGGGCCATGCCCTTCACGCCATTGGCGAATTCGACCATCTCGCCGGCCTGGACGTTGTCGAGGCCGTGGATGCGAGCGATGCCGTCGCCGACCGACAGCACGCTGCCGACTTCAGAGACTTGCGCGTCGGCGTCGAAATTCGCGATCTGGTCGCGGATGACGCGGGAAATTTCAGCGGCGCGGATATCCATGTTCAGCCTTTCATCGCCGTAGCGAGGGTGTTGAGTTTGGTAGCAGTCGACGCGTCGATCATCTGGCTGCCGAGCCGGACGACGATCCCGCCGAGGAGATTGGGGTCGACCCGCGCGTCGATCGAGACGTCGCTTCCGACGCGGGCCTTCAATTTTGTCTTTAGCGCAGCAATCTGGTCGTCGCCGAGCGGATGGGCCGAGGTCACTTCGGCCTTGGTCTCGCCGCGATGGCCAGAGGCCAGTTCGCGGACGATGCGGATCACCGACTTCAGCTCGGACAAGCGGCCATTGTCGGCCAGCACACCGAGGAAGCGGCCGGTGATCGGGTCGAGCCCGAGGCTCGGGACCAGGGCGCGGATCGTCTTGCCGGCGTCGGCACGGCCGACCAGCGGGCTGGTGACGAGGGCCCGGAAATCGGGCGACTGGTCGGTCGCGGCTTCGACCGAATCGAGGCTGCGGCTGACTGCGTCAATCTGTTGTTCGTCACGGGCAAGACCGAACAAGGCGGTTGCGTAACGCCCCGCCAAGCTGGCCTGAATGCCGCCGGAATTCTCCACGCGCTATAAGCTCCAGACAGAAGAATTTTGCCCATCGAACGGGACGGGGGCCCATGTATCAAACGGGGCGCGGCGGACAGAAACCGCGCGCCCCCCATGGGTTGGCGCGCCCCTAGCAAGAGGTGCCCCGCGATGCAAGGCGGTCATCGGGAGTTTGGACGCAAGTGGCGGGAAGCGGGGACTCGAGGGGCCCGGTAGGGGGCCACGATGACCTACACCCTCTCGGGGCTCGACCCCTCGCACTTTGCACATCTGTACGGCCTTTCAGACGCCAATCTCGCCGGGCAGGGGGTGGTGAGAATGATCGCGGACGCGTGGCCGGGCTTTCCCTGCCGCGTGACGTTGGACGATGCTGCGCCGGGCGAAGCGCTGCTGCTGGTCAACCACGTCTCGCATTCCGGCGGGCCCTATCATGCCAGCCATGCGATCTTCGTCACCGATGGAATTGAAGTGGCCGCGCATTTCGTCGACCAGGTCCCGCCCGCACTCGACAGGCGAATATTGTCGACCCGGGCGTTCGATCATGCTGGAATGATGGTCGATGCCGCGCTTGCCCAGCCGGGCGAGGCCGATGCCGCCTTTCGCCGGATGCTGGCCGATCCTGCGGTCGATCATCTGGATGCCCATAACGCCACTCGCGGCTGCTTCGCGGCGCGAGTAGAGCGCGGCTAGATCTGGCGGGAGTAGAACAGGGTGAAGGGCGTGCCAGGGTAGCCGCCGAACGGGCCACAGGGTTCGAAGCCTTCGCGCTGGTAGAGTCGGTTGGCGGCTTCGAAGAGCGGGGAATTCCCGGTTTCGAGGCTGAGGCGGGTGAGGTTCATCGCTTTGGCGGTAGTCACGAGGTGAGCGAGCAGTTCGCCGCCGACGCCCTGGCCGAGCGCGCTGGGCGCGGTCCGCATCGATTTGATCTCCCCGTGGCCGGGCTCGAGCATTTTCAACGCGCCGACCCCGAGCAGGACGCCGTCCTCGTCGCGCAGGGTGAAGAAGCGAATCGCGGGATCGCGAAGCCCGTCGATCGGCAGCACATGGCAGGCCTCGGGCGGCGAATCGGCCCGCATTTCAGCGAAATGGAGGGCGAGCAGGGCGCGCACGTCCGGAAGGTCGAGTTCGCTCTCAACGAATATTCGTGTTTGATCGCAAGCCATGGGAAGCGATGGCTAGGGAAGGCGGCTATGGTATGTCCATGTTGATGCGAACAATTGACCCTATCAACCATGACGCCGCCTGGACCGCCTTCGAGGCGCGCGACCGGAATTGGGACGGGCGGATGATCGGGGCGGTGACTACCACCGCCATCTATTGCAAGCCGAGCTGCCCGGCGCGGCGGCCGAAGCGCGAGCACGTGATATTCTACCGCGATGCCGAGGAAGCGCGGGGCGCCGGCTATCGGGCCTGCCTGCGCTGCCGGCCAGACGAAGTGGGACGCGACCGCGAGGCAGTGGCCAAGGCGGCGGCGCTGATCGAGGCGGGGCAAGAGCCAATCCGGCTCGATGTGCTTGCGGCGGCGGTCGGTTATGCGCCGCATCATTTCCAGCGACTGTTCACGCGCGACATGGGGGTCTCCCCCGCGGCCTATGCTCGGGCACTGCGGGCGCGGCGGGCAGAGGACCATCTGGCGGAGGACAAATCGGTGACCGATGCAATCTACGACGCCGGCTATGCAGCGCCGAGCCGCTTTTATGCCGATGCCAAGGAGCGGCTGGGGATGACCCCATCGGCGTGGCGGGACGGCGGGCGGGGCGAGACGATCCGCTACGTCGTGACCGACAGCCGGTTGGGGCCGCTACTGGTCGCGGCGACATCGACGGGGATTTGCCGGCTGACCTTTGGCGAGGACGAAAGCGCGCTTCGGCGGCGCTTCCCCAACGCTACGATCATGGCCGACGACGGGACGATCGCGGATTGGGTCGATGGCGTGCTGACCGCGATCGAACGCCCCGGCGCGGCGCCCGAACTGCCGATCGACGTCCGGGGCACCGCGTTCCAGGAACGCGTGTGGCAGGAGTTGCGCAAGATACCGCTCGGCGAGACCCGAAGCTACGCGCAGATCGCGGCGGCGGTCGGCCAGCCGGGCGCGGTTCGGGCGGTGGGCACGGCCAATGGGTCGAATCCGGTGTCGGTGCTGGTGCCGTGCCACCGCGTCATTCGCTCGGACGGAACGCTCGGTGGCTATGGCGGTGGCTTACCCAACAAGGTCAAATTGCTGGCCGCCGAGGGCATCACCCTCGGCCAGCCGGCGCTCGATCTCTAATTCGGATTTTCATCCTTCTTCGGCAGGAATTCCTTCTCCGCCATGGTCATTGCGGCTGGCCCTTGGCCCGTGTCGAGCAGCTTCAGGACGGCGAGGGCCTTGTTCTGGGTACTCTGCCCTGCATGGGGCAAATAAGCGATCGGACGAAGCGCATCCGCCGCCACCTTCCAGTTCTTCTGCCGCATATGCTCCATCACTAATTGCACCGCCACACCGGTGTCGCGAGGCGCGAGGGTGGCGGCGTAGGCGAGCGCGTCGACCGCTGACTTCGGCGCGAGCTGGTTGGCCGCGCGGTAGGTCCGATAATAAAGGAACAAGGCCTCGGGATCCTCGGGATCGATCTTGTTGGCCGCCGCAATCTGTTGCCGCGCGGCCTTGAACAAGGCCGGATCCTGCGCCTGCTTGGCACGCGCCAGGATGGCCCGGCCCTTGTAGATGAGCGCCTCCGTCGAGCGCGGGTCAATCTTCAGCGCCGCATCGGCGGCAGCCTCCGCCGCGATATAATCCTCATTGTCGAACGCAACCTCAGCCAACGTGCGCTGCACCAGCGCATCGCCGGGATAGCGCCTGGCGATATCGCGCGTCTTCGACATGACATAGGCGGTGCTGACCGAGCCATAGCCGGTCTTCGAGTGGATTCGCATCGGCATCACTTCGTTCGCCCCCGGCGGCAACGGGGTTACCGAAACGGGCGCGATTGTAAGCTTGGACGATTCGATGCGTAGCGACGGCAGGTTCTTCTGGCGCACATAGCTCCGCAACTGGTTGTCGAGCGTGCCTAGATCGCCGAACACGGCACGCGCCGCGTTCAAGCTGTTTTCGCCCTTCGCAATGCGCTGGACATAGGTATCGATCTGTCCGCGACGGGTCGGCTCGAACGACAGGTAATGGTTGAGCAGCCAACCTTGGGCGTAATTGGCAATTGACGTTTCATTGTAGGCCAAGGTTATCTGATTGCCGCCGATCAAGTCGCTGAGCGGTGCCCAGCGGCCCTTGATCAGCGCCTCCGAGCGATGTGTGGCAGGCGTGCCCAGGCTGATTGAACCGTCTTCATTGAAGATCGGGTTGGCGAGGAATTCGGCAAACCCCTCGGTCAGCCACATCGGCATTGGCGTGTTGGTGCTCTGCAGCATCAGGTGATGGGTATATTCGTGGAAGAACACCGTTTCCGGCGATAGTCTGCGATAATCGAGGATCTGGCGCGCCTTGCGCGGCGTGACGATATACGGCCCGGTGACGGTACCCACATAATATCCGCCAACACCGGCGTCGGCGCTGCCCAGCGATTTGTTCACTTCGAGCATGCTCGGCACGACCAACACTTGAACCCGATTGCCGTCGCCGACGGCCGGATCGGGCATCTTGCGCACCAGACGCGCCGCAGCATCGAACAGTTCGAGCTTCTTGGCGTAGGCAGTCATCTCTTCGGTCGTCATGTCGCCATAGATGACGAAATGCTTCGACGACGCCTGCTGCCACGCCGCGGTGGCGGGACTGGAAATAGCAAGCGCGGCAACCCCGCTCAAAAATACAAGACGCACGATAATACCTCCCCGTAAACTTTCCGCTCAATTGATAGGGCCGCGGACACTTACCGCAAGTCGTTGCGAACCATTATTTAATCGTCCGGGGCCGGGATTGGGATTGGGGGCCAAGGGACGGACTTGCCACTTGCCTCACGCACTGCAAGGTCGATGGCTTCAAGGGGGAAGTGACATGGCGACCGCACCGAGCATCGAGACCATTCGACCAAGATGGCGGCGGATCGTAGACTTCCCCCTGGTGGCGATGCTGATCGGCCTGGGATTGCTGGTTGGAACGACCTTCCTGGCGTCGGTCCTCATTCGTCCAATCCCGAAAATGGGAACACCCCCCGCGACGCGCGAGATGCTGCTTGGCCTGTTGGTCGTGGGACTGGTCATCCTGGTCTACAAATATGCGATCAGCAAACTCGGCGAAACGCCCCGCGACGACCTTCGGAGCGCACATGCGCTGCGCGACCTCGGGCTTGGCCTGGCGGGCGGGACCATCCTGTTCTCCCTGGTGGCGGCGGTCGCGGCGATGGCCGGGGTGTACGATATCGTCGGGCTCGGCAGCTATCGCAGCGTGTTGTTTGCGTTGGTAACGGTCGGCATCATCCCCGGGGTGGTGGAAGAAGTGTTGTTTCGCGGAATCCTGTTCCGGCACCTCGAGGATTTCGGCGGCAGCTGGTTCGCGCTGGCGCTGACCTCGGTGCTTTTCGGAGTGGCGCATATCTTCAACCCGAACGCGACCGTCTTTTCCTCCTTCGCGATCGCGGTCGAAGCGGGAGTTTTGCTCGGAGGCGCCTATATGCTGACCCGCAGCCTGTGGGCCCCGATCGGGCTCCACACCGCTTGGAACTTTACCCAGGGGCAGGTGTTCGACGTGCCAGTATCTGGGATCGACGGCACTGGGCTGGTCGAAGCGAAATTGTCAGGGCCCGAGTTGCTGTCTGGCGGGATGTTCGGGCTCGAGGCCTCCGTGATCGCGCTGGTCATTGCGACAGCGGCCGGCGTTTGGATGATTATTCGTGCAGTTCGGTCTGGATATGTGGTGCAGCCCTGGTGGATAAGGCGGCGGCATGCGCGTGAAGCAGCGGCGATCCCAGGCGATGGCGGATAGGCCGGGCCCGACCCCCGAACGCCCATTGCTGGCGTGGCCGGCGCGGGCTTCCCGCCTGCTCGAAAGCGCGTGGAAAGCCGGCTGGCAGCCACGGCCGCCACTTCGCGCCGATGCAATCGTCCAGGCGGCAATCGACCGGCAGGGTGATCAGCCCGAGGATGGCAGGTGGCGCGAACGGCTCGACTGGCTGTGTAGCGCACTTCGCGAGGAGGCCGATCTCAACGCGCTTGGCGAGGCGACTGCTTACGGACAATTGGTCCGGATCGTGGCCGCACGCATCAGGGCGGAGCGGCTGTGGCGGACCCATCCAGAAATATTGCAGCGACCGATCAAGGCGCCGGTCGCGATCGTCGGGCAGATGCGCTCGGGCACGACCAGAATGCACCGGCTGCTCGCTTGCGATCCGGCCTTCGCCCACACCCGTGCCTTCGAATCGCTTGAGCCGGTACCACTCGAAGGATGGCGCAATCGGCTCGATCTGCGGCCTGTTGCTGCCTATTTGGGCATCGGCTTTCTGCAGCGTTGCAATCCGGTGCTGGCGCAGATCCATCCCACCAGTCCATATGCGGTAGAAGAGGAATATGGCCTTCACGCCTTCAGCCTTTGGGGCGCGCAATTCGAAGCCCAGTGGCATGTCCCGAGCTACGTCCGCCGTTGCGAAGCAAGCGATGCGCGCGACGTTTACGAGGATTTCGCGCGGCTGCTGCAGACGACCGGCTGGAACCGCGGCGACGATCCGGTTCGCACCTGGCTGATCAAGGCCCCGCAATTCTGCCAGGACCTTGACGCGATGATCGAGCGGTTTCCGGACCTCCGGATCGTTCGCCTCACCCGCCGCTCCGAGGAAGTCGTTGCCTCAAGTGCCAGCCTGGCGTGGCAACAGGCCCGGATCCAGTCGGATACTGCCAACCCGTCGGTGATCGGGGCGGAATGGCTGCGCAAGACCGCGCTTCGGGAGGAACGCGTCGGCCGTGCGCTGGCCGGATTCGATGGCGTTCGAGTCGACCTCGATTATGAAGAAGTGTCGGCCGACTGGCGCGGAGCCGTGCAACGCCTGTACCGCTCGCTCGGGCTGACGCTCACGAGCGACGTCGAGGCCCGGATGGCGAAAAGCGTCGGGCGACCGGCGAAGCATGACGGGCATCGTTATGCGCTGGAAGACTTCGGCCTCGATCGAACGGCCGTTGCCTCGGCCTTCGCGTCATAAGAAACTGTACGGATCCACGTCCACCGCGACTCGAACCTTGGATCCCCACTCCAGCGCGCCAAGCCAGTCTCGGATCACGTCCTGCACATCAAGCTTTCGGGCGGCGTGGACCAGCAGGCGCTGGCGGTGGCGGCCGCGAAGCATGGCGAGCGGGGCGGGGGCGGGGCCGAACACCGCCATGTCATTGATTACCGGCGCGGCCCGGCCGATGCGGCGCGCGACGGCCTCGGCCTCGTCCTTGTCCTCCGATGAAATGACGATCGCCGCCAATCGACCGAACGGTGGCATCGCCGCCTCCCGCCGCGCGGCGGTTTCGGCGGCGTAGAAACCGGGGCCGTCGCCCGACACCAAGGCGGCAATCACCGGCGCATCGGGGTCATGGGTCTGGACCAGGACCCGGCCCGGCTTATCGCCGCGGCCCGCGCGCCCGGCGACCTGCTGGATCTGCTGGAAACTGCGCTCGGCGGCGCGTAGGTCGCCGCCTTGCAGCCCGAGATCGGCATCAACCACGCCAACCAGGGTCAAATTGGGGAAGTGATAGCCCTTGGTCACCAGCTGGGTGCCGATGACGATATCGATTTCCTGGCCGTCCATCGCCCGCACGAATTCCGCGGCACGGGCCGGTGACCAGATGGTGTCGCTTGTAACGATTGCGGTGCGGGCATCTGGAAACAGGGCCGCGACCTCGTCCGCGATGCGTTCGACGCCGGGGCCGCAGGCGACCAGCGAATCCTCGTCGCCGCACTCAGGGCACAGGCGGGGCGGCGGCATGACGTGGCCGCAGTGATGGCAGGCAAGGCGGCGCATCAGCCGATGCTCGACCATCCACGCCGTGCAATTGGGGCATTGGAAGCGGTGGCCGCACGTCCGGCACAGGGTCAGCGGGGCGAAACCCCGGCGGTTGAGGAACAGCAGGCTCTGCTCGCCAGCCGCGAGATTGGCCTCGAGCTCGGCGACCAGCGTCGGCGCCAGCCAGCGGCCGCGCGGGGGCGGGTCCAGTGTCAAATTGATGGCACGGATCGCTGGCAATTCGGCGCCGGCGTGGCGCTCGGTCAATAGAAGTTCCCGGTAACGTCCGATCTCGACCATGTGGCGGGTCTCGATCGCCGGCGTCGCCGAGGCAAGGATCACCGGGATCGCTTCAAAGTGACCGCGCATCACGGCGACGTCGCGGGCGTGATACTGGACGCCTTCTTCCTGCTTGAAGCTCGGTTCATGCGCCTCATCGACGACGATCAGCCCGAGCTTGGCGTATGGCAGGAACAGGGCCGAGCGGGCGCCGACCACGACCTTTGCGTCGCCCGACGCGATGCCGCGCCACGCACGACGGCGCTGGGAGGAGCGGAGGTCGCTGTGCCAAGCGACCGGCTCGCAGCCGAAACGCGCGGTGAAGCGGGTCAGGAATGGCTCGGTCAGCGCGATCTCGGGCAGCAGGACGAGGATCTGGCGATCGTGCCGCAGTGCTTCGGCAATCGCTTCGAAATATACTTCGGTCTTGCCCGAACCGGTCACGCCGTCGAGCAGCACCGGGTCGAAGCCGTTTCCGATCGCCGCGGTCAGCGAACCAGCCGCGGCCCGTTGCTCCTCGCTCAGCGATGGTGGAGAAAAGTCGGGGTCGGGGACCGGGAATGGCAGATCGCCTTCAACCTCGATCCGCTCTAGGGCGCCGGCGTTGACCAGGCCGCGCATCACCGCGTCGCTGACCTCCGCATGGGCGGCAAGCTCGCGCACCGTGCCCTGCCGTCCCTCGATCGCGGCGAGGGCCTGTTCGCGCTGTGGGGTCAGCCGGACCGGCACCTCGCCGGTTGGCCGATATTCGATCATCGTCTTGGGTCCGGCCAGCGCGGACGACGATGGCAATACCATTCGCAGCACTCCTGCGAGCGGCGAGAGATAATAATCCGCGGTCCATTCGGCGAGGCGGCGAAGCGCTGGGCGGATCGGGTGCACATCGACCAGTCCGGCCAGCGCGCGCAGGCGGTTGTCGCCAACCTCCTCCGACGTGAGACGGTCGGCTTCCCACACGACGCCAATCAACTGGCGCGGCCCGAGCGGTGCGACCACGACGCTGCCAGCCTCGACCGTCATCCCGTCCGGAATCCGGTAATCTAGCGGTCCTAGTGCAGCATTGAGGGTAACGACCCTGGTACGCGGAAGCGGCATTGCGCCGCCTCTACTTGCCGCGCTTCTTGCGATGGCTGTCGAGGTCGAGGACCGGGTTTTCGTCGGCTTCCTCGGGCAGCAGGCCAAGGCGGCGGGCGACTTCCTGATAGGCTTCGGCCTCGCCGCCGAGATCCTGGCGGAAGCGGTCCTTGTCGAGCTTCTCGCTGGTCTTCATGTCCCACAGGCGGCAGCCATCCGGGCTGATCTCGTCGGCCAGGATGACGCGCGCATAGTCGCCGTCCCACACCCGGCCGAACTCGAGCTTGAAGTCGACCAGCCGGATGCCGATCGCGGCGAACATCCCGCACATGAAGTCGTTGATGCGGATCGCCATGTCGGCGATGTCGTTCATCTCTTCCTGGCTTGCCCAGCCGAAGCAGGCAATATGCTCGTCCGCAATCATCGGATCGTTGAGCGCATCATCCTTGTAATAATATTCGATGATGGTGCGGGGCAGCTGGGTGCCTTCCTCGACCCCGAGCCGCTTCGAGAGCGAGCCGGCGGCGACGTTGCGCACGACCACCTCGATCGGGACGATCTCGACCTGGCGGACGAGTTGCTCGCGCATATTGATGCGTCGGATGAAGTGGGTCGGGACGCCGATCGTCGCCAACGCGACGAAGATATGCTCCGAAATGCGGTTGTTGAGTACGCCCTTGCCGTTGATCGTGCCGCGCTTCTGCGCGTTGAAGGCGGTGGCGTCGTCCTTGAAATACTGGATGATCGTTCCAGGCTCGGGACCCTCGTAGAGGATCTTGGCCTTGCCTTCGTAGATCTGGCGGCGACGCGACATATAGGGTGAATGCTCCGAACGCGGGGTGAGGGCGGCTATAGGCCAGCCGCCACCCCCACGCAATTCGTCGTCCGTCCGATCTAGCGACGCAAGGCGTCGGCAAGTCCGGGCGCATACTCGGCGCCGTGCGGCACCTGCGCAGTCGAACCCTTGACTGTCGCGCCGATTGGCTCCGCCCGGCCGCCAAGGCACTTGCCGAGGAAATTCTCGGTCACCGCGTTGAAGGCGATATTGTTGACCGGGCGCGCAAAGCCATGGCCCTCGTCGGGGAAGACGACATAGGTCACCGGAATGCCCTTGGCCTTCATCGCATCGACGATCTGCTCGCTCTCGGCCTTGTTGACGCGCGGGTCGTTGGCACCCTGGCCGATCAGTAGCGGCCGCTTGATCTGGTCGGCCTTGTAGAGTGGCGAGCGCTCCTTGAGGAGCGCCAGTCCCTCGGCGGTATTGGGGTCGCCCATGCGCTTGTAGAACTGGACCTTGCCAGCTTCCCAATAGGCCGGGATCGTCTTGAGCAGGGTCTCGAGGTTCGACGGGCCGACGATATCGACGCCGCAGGCAAACTTGTCGGGGGTGAAGGCCATTCCAGCGAGGGTTGCATAGCCGCCGTAGCTGCCGCCCATGATTGCCACCTTGTCCGGGGTCGTGACGCCGCTTTTGACCGCCCAGTCGACCGCGTCGAGCAGGTCGTCATGCATCTTGGTGCCCCATTGCAGGTCGCCGGCCGAGATGAAGCTTTTGCCGAAGCCGGTCGAGGCCCGGAAGTTCGTCGAGAGCACGGCGTAGCCACGATTGGCGAGCCACTGGTGATAGCCGTTGAAGCCGTAGGCGTCGCGGCCCCAGGGCCCGCCATGGACCAGCAAGACCATTGGCACGGCGGCAGACGGGCGCCCATCGCCATCGGGATCGCTGCCGGGCGGAAGCGTCAGATAGGACACGAGGGTCAGGCCGTCGCGCGACTTGATCTCGAGCGGATGCATCTTGCTCAGCGGCGCCCCTTCGAGGGCCGGGCGCGAGGCGAACAATTTGGTCAGCTTCTTGGCCTTGCGGTCGTAGAGCCAGGTTGTCGAGGGAGCGCTGGAGGAGGCCACCGCTACGGTCCACTTGTCGTCGGCGAGCGTGCGAGAAGTCACCGCGAACTCGCCCGGCAATTCCTTCTTGAGGAAGGCCAGATCGGCCGCCACGGCACCGCCGAGCGGAGTCCATTCGTCTTTCAGATAATTGACTGAATAGGCTTCGACGCGCCCCGTACGTGGATGGGACAAAGCGCCGCCGATGTCGGCCTTGGCATTTTCGGCGATCACCGTCTTGGCGCCCGTCCCGACGTCCTGGCCGATCAAGGCGGCAGTGTCGCGGCCCCGGCTGTCGAGCCAGTAAAGCGTCTTGCCATCGCTGGTGTAACCGGCCGGTTGGGTAGTCTGGCTATCCTCCAGCGTGATCTGCTCCGCGGGCTTGGCGTCGACCTTGTTGTTCGCGACCTGGAAATAATCGCTTCCGCCATCGGGCCGCGATTTCAGGGCGCCACGAATGACCAGGTTCTGGTCGGCGAGGAAACCGGCATAATCGCCCGTGTTCATCAGCACCGGCGTCAGCTTGCCCGACGCAAGGTCGAGGCTGTGGACGTCGTGCCACTTGGCGTCGCGGTTGTTGACGCCGACCAGGATCCGACCGGGAACCAGGGGCGACACGCCGACGACTTGCACGCGGGTTTTCTCGAACGGGGTCAGCGAGCGCTCGGCGCCGGTCGTGACATTGACTCCGTACAACAGGAAATTCTCGTCGCCGCCCTTGTCGTTGACGAACAATAATTGCGCGCTGTCGGGCGACCAGAAATAATTGCGGATCGGACGCGTGCGCTCGTTGGTCAGCGCCTTTGCCTTCGACGGGTCGGCCGCCGGTGCGACCCACAGGTTCATCACGCCGTCACGCGGCGCGATCCACGACAGCCACTTGCCGTCGGGCGAAATGCGGCCCGCGGCCTTGACCGGGTTGCCGAACAAGGCGTCACGGGGAATCAAGGGAACGCCGGCGAGCGGCTGGGCGGCTACGGCGGCGAGCGGCAAGAGTGCAGAAGCGGCGACCAGGATGGATTTGCGAATCATTGTATAAACCCCCGTTAATTTGCTGCTTTTCTCATAGCGTCTTAGTCGAGCAATACACAAGGGATCTTTGGATGGGTGAGTCATGAAGAGCATTGCGATGGTGGTCGGCGTGGTGCTGGCAATACTGTTTGGCTGGTACGAGATCTCGCCGCGCTACACGCTGAATGAAATGCGCAAGGCAGCCGAGGCAGGCGATAGCGCCAAACTGGCCAAGTGGGTCGATTATGGGGCGCTCAAGATCGACCTGAAGGGCGAGATCCGCCGCGAGCTTCTGCTCGAGGCGAACCGAAGGGGAGCCGAGCATAGCCCCCTGGTAACGTTGGCCGAGGCCCTGGTACCGGCGGGGGTCGACCTGCTTGTGACGCCCGAGGCGGTGCAGGCGATGTTCGATGCCCGGGGCGCCGCAAGCACGACCGGCCGAGGTCCGGCGGCGAGCGGGAGCAGAACGGGCGTGATGCCGGTCGCGATCCCGGCGGAGGATTTCGTCATTGAGCGCAACGGAATAAGCGAGTTCAAGGTCAAGGCCCGGGGCAAGGATGGCGCCGCAATATTCCGCCGCGACGGATTCGGCTGGAAGCTGGCCGGGGTCGACATGCCGTACCGGTTCGGCAGCGCCCAGCCGTGAGTCTCCTCAGCGCACCGCGGTCGCCTTGCCGGCGATCTTGTCGCTGACGATCCGGACTCGTTGTAGTCGGTCGTCGCGCAGATATTCCGACGCGAGCTTCTGCAGCTCGGCGGCCGTAATCGAACGGATGATCGTATCGCGCGTTCGTGGCCGCTCCAGCTTCGCCGCGTCGGTCTGGGCTTCGCCGACCAGCCCCAGCCAATAGCCGTTCTGGCGAAGGCTCCTGGCCGCGTTTTCGAGCATCGGCTGACGGGCCCGGTCAAGCAGATCAGGGGTGACTGGTCCGTTGCGCAGGCTCTTCGTTACCGCCGCGATCGCCGAATCGACTTCATCGGCCTTGTCCGGGGCGACGATCGAACTCACCATCATATAGCCGAACTTGTCATATGTGCCCGACATCATCGATCCGATCGACACGCCGTAGGAAGCCCCCAGTTCCTCGCGAATGCGGTCGGTCAGCAGCAGGTCGGCGACCGAGGCGAGCAACTGCAGTCCGATCACCTTGCGATAATCGTCGTCGTCGGTGGTCGGCCACACGGCGCCGACCATCGCCTGGTCCACGCCGCCGGCGTGGGTCAGCAGGATGGGGCTTCGATCGGCACGAAAGGAGGCTTTGCGCGCCTCGGCATAAGGAGGGACCGTGGCGGCGCGCGGGGGAAGGGCGCCGAAGCTTTGGGCGACCGCCGCAATCGCCGCATCCTCCTCGATGTCGCCGACGATCCCGATCTCGATCGGCGCCGAGGCGATCAGCGGGGCTAGCGCAGTCCGCACCTCGCCCAGATTGCGCTTCATCAGTTCAGTGGCGGGCGGAAGACCGAAGCGAAGGTCGTTCGATGCGAGGATGGTGGGCAAGCGCGACGAGGCGACCGAGCCCGGATCGGCCGTCACCTGCTTGTCGATAACCGGGATCATATTGGCCCACTGGGTCGCGGCTTCGGCACGATAACCGGGATCGGTCAGATAGGCGGCGGTAAGCTTCATCTGGAGACCAAGGTCGCCTGCGGTGGTCGTGCCGGATGACCCCATGGCGTCCTCCCACAGCGCGATTCCAGGCGCTAGCAGCCGGCCCGCGCTAAGCGTGCGGATATCGTCGAACGAATGTTTGCCGGTGGCGCCGAGAGTGGACAGCGCCGACGCCATCATTCCAAGCCCGGGCTTGTCGCGCGGCAGAGCGAGGCCGCCGCCCGCAACGCGGGTGACGAAGCTGACCCGGCCCGCTTCGAAATCGGTGCGTTTGATGTTGAGTCGGACATTGTTGGCGAAACGGATTGTTCGGATGCCGAGATCGGCGATGCGGCTGTCCTCGACGATCCGTCCCGGCTGGCCGAAATTGTCATAAGCGAACGCGACCGCAGCCCGGGCGACCGGTGCGGTGACGGTTGCGGCGCGGCTGGCGGCGAACACCGCTGCGATGGGGGCCGGGTCGAGCGGTTCCCGGGAGCTGACGTGGACCAGCGGGGCGCTGCCCGACCAGAGTGCGCGGAAGGCCGCGTTGACTTGCTCGACCGTGATGGCCGGGGCGGTTCGCTCGAACAGGGCCAGTCGATAGGCCGGGGTGGTGACGAAGTCGGGCTTGCCAACGGTCTGCAGGATCGCGCCGGCCTGGGCCTGGTGGGTGCGGGCGTCGGCCTGTGCCGCACTGGCCTTGAGCCGGCCAAGTGCGTCGGCGCGCTGCAGGTCAAGTTCGGCGACGGTGAAGCCGTGGGTGATTGCCCGGCGCAGTTCCTGCTCGCTGACGGTCAGCGCTTCTTTCCACGCGCCGTCCTTCGCGGCGATGGCGAACGAGGCCTGGAGCGCCGCGCCCTCGGTCGCGCCCTCCGACACGCCGCCGCCCATCAGTGCCGATCCGGGAACCAGCGCGAGCCGCTCGATGCGACGGTTGAACATGCCGATGGCGAGGGATTCGATCAGTTCGGCCTGTCGGTCCGCGACACTGTCGGGCGGGCTTGCCCAAGGGCGGAAGGCGACAGTCGAAACCGTCGTCGTCACCGCGGGATCGACGAAGGTATCGAACTGGGTCGGACGCTTCAGGTCGACCGATCCGCGCGGCAAGGGAGGGCCGGCAGGACCGATACCCTTCCAGGTGGAAAAGGCCTTGCGTATCTTGGCCTCGACCAACGCGGGATCGACATCACCGACGAACACCAACGTAGCATATTCGGGGCGGTAATAGCGCCGATAGAGGTTGCGGAGCGTCTCGGCCGACGCGGTCTTGAGCACGGTCTCCGTGCCGATCGGCAGGCGGTTAGGATAAGGAGTCGCGGGGACCTGGAAACCGATCTGGTCCTCGACCTGGCGAAGCTGATAGGTATCGCGGGCGCGGCGCTCGCCGAGGATCACCCCGCGCTCGCGATCGACGGCGCCGGGATCGAATTTCACCGCGCCGGCCACCTCGCGCATCAGCATCAAGGCGGTATCGAGCCGGGCATCGTCGACGCGCGGCAGGTCGAGCATGTAGATCGTTGAATCGAAGCCGGTGCCGGCGTTGGTATCTGGTCCGAACTTCAGTCCCTGCCGCTCGAGGATCTTGACCATCTCCCCCTCGGGGACATTGGTCGAGCCGTTGAATGCCATATGCTCGATGAAGTGGGCGAGGCCGCGCTCGTTCTCCGCCTCCCCAATCGAACCGAATTCGAACTGCAAGCGGAGCGCGCCGGCTCCGCGCGGGACGGCGCCACGGCGGATTGCATAGCGCATGCCGTTGGGAAGCGTGCCGTAGCGAATCTCGGCATCCGGAGTGACATCGGTCAGGGCTACCCCCCAGCCATTGGTCGCGGGAGTGGAGGCGGGCACCTGGCCAATGGCCGGGGACCCGAGGGGGAGGGCGGCGGCGGCGAGTAATAAAGTGAAGCGGCGCATGGCGCTGGTCGTCATCCGAATGGAACCTTCATGGACTGGTGGGCCAAGGCTAACCAACCGATGGGCAATGACTAGTCGCAGGTCGGCCAACGACGCAACCGCTTCTGCCAACGACCGCGCGACGCCTTCACGGGTTACGCGAAAATATTGTGGGACCCCGGCGGGCAAAGCCGGGGTCCCGGTCCGGCCCTAGCGGGAGCGGGGATTGGCCCAGGGCGCGGAGAACTGAATGCGGTGAAGCGCTTCGAACGCGGTGAACATGGCGTGGGCGAAGCGGCGGATGCGGTTGGTCATGATCTTGTCCTTCTTCAAAAGCTCAGGCGGCGTTGGCGAGCGCTGGAAGCCCGGCGTCACGGCGCTCGAGCGCTGCGTAGATGGCCGCGATGCGGACGCGGGCGCGGGCTTTGGCGGCGCTGACGGCAGGACCGTTCTCGATGAACTGGCTGCGGTCGATACGATAAGTCATGCTTTCCTCCCTTGGCGTTGCTGAGAGGCCGGTCGGCGATCCAGCGGACTAGGAGGATATAAGCCCCGGGGTGCCGACGCTTCCAATCGAAGGATCGACAAAAGCGATAAGCGTGGCTTATGATGCCCCGATGCGCCGGCTACCGCCCCTTTCGTCCATCCGCGTGTTCGAGGCGGCGGCGCGGCACGAGCATTTCACGACCGCGGCGGAGGAGCTGGGGATGACCCAGGCGGCGGTCAGCTACCAGATACGCAGCCTCGAGGAGCGGGTCGGGGTCAAATTGTTCGAGCGCGGCAAGGGACGGGTCAAACTGAGCGAGGCGGGGCGACGACTGCTCGCGCCCTTGAGTGACGCGTTCGACCGGATCGACGGCGCGTTCGCGGCACTGCGGACCGAGGACGACAGCACGCTTGCCATTTCGACCACACCGACCTTCGCCACGACCTGGCTGGGGTGGCGGATCGGCAGCTTCCAGATGGAGCATCCGGGGCTGGCGGTGCGGCTGGCAACGAGCGGCGAGCTGGTCGATTTCGCGCGCGACGACTTCGACGTGGCGATCCGCGCCGGGCGCGGCGACTGGCCCGGACTGCATGCGCAAAAGGTGATCGACATCGACTGCACCCCGATGTGCAGCCCGCGATTGCTGGCCGAGTGGCAGGACGCGCACCCGGGCCGCGAGATGGAGCCGGCCGATTTGACCGACGTGAAGCACATCAACCCGGCCGACCCGTGGCTGGCGCAATGGATGGAAGAGATGGGCGTGGCGTTGCCCGAGCAGCCCGAGCGGCCGGCGATCCTGCTCGATTCGCAGACCAGCGAGGGAACGGCGGTGGTGGCCAGCCGCGGCTTCGGCATGCTGACGCCGTTCTTCTGGCGGTGGGACCTGACCGAGCGTCGGCTGGTGCGGCCGTTCCCCCATGTCGCGTCGCGCGGCTGGGCATATTGGCTGGTGTGCCCCGAACATCGCCGGTCGGTGCCCAAGATCAAGCGCTTCTGCGAATGGCTGCTGCCGACCGCGCGCGCTGACCATGACGCGGCGGCGGTGGCGGGGCTGATCGGCGGCGAGGCGTTTGCAGGCGGACGAGGGGGGCTTGGCGGGATGGGGGTCGGCGGGAGTGTTTCGGGCAAATCCCTCTGACCGCTTTCACACGGAGAGGTCGATAAAGTTGATGGTGGGTTGAAGTCGGCATCGCGCCATTCGATGTGCCCAAGGCCCCGGCCCGGTTGGCCCGATCAGCGCGAATGGTCCCAATGGTCACAGTGTCGAGCCATGTTTTCACCGTCGAAGCGATCACAGGCGAAATCGGACGCTGGATGTGGTTTGTTTTCATCCGACGAGCTTAT
>CAAAJI010000908.1:10198-22256 GCA_900642245.1 Fragilaria radians | reverse complement strand
CCAACTGAACGACCAACTAAAGGATCCACATTTGCTCCTACAATTAGTCCAACTTCTGCATCATCCAAACCAACTGAACGACCAACTGGAGAAATCACAAAGTCGCCTACAATGAATCCAACATCTGGATCAACTTTGAAACCGACTGAGAGTCCAGCAGATACAAAGCCAACTGAGAAACCAACTCAAGGAGCCACAAAGTCTCCAACAAAGAATCCAACATCTGTATTTACTTTGAAACCGATAGAGAGGCCATCTGATACAAAGCCAACAGAGAAACCAGCAGATTCGAAGCCAACTGGTCGGCCAGCTCAAGGAGCCACAAGCGTTCCGACGAGTTTTCCAACTTCTTCATCATCCAATCCAATTAACCGGCCATCACAATTAGCGACCTTCCTACCCACAAAACTTTCCAATGCTTCATTGAGTTTGATTCCTGTCGAGTTATCAACTTTAGTCCCAATTATCAATGCAACTACAGCATCCAATCTTGAAGAGCTAATCACAACTGCAAAATCTAGAATCCGTGATACTATTTCAGCAAATAAATTTGTGGCTGCAAATTATCTTCGATTAGGTTTTCATGATTGTGTTCCAAATGGAGCAGCTGGTGGCTGTGATGGATGTTTAAATTTGGTTACAAATCACGAAAATGTTGGACTTCGCCTTTCAGTGGACACACTTGCACCTATTGTCAAGGATCTCGAGAACACACAACTTGGATTCTCACGTGCAGATATTTGGGCATTGGCTGTGTTGATTGCAGCTGATATGTCTCAATCTAACATGGTATTTTCAGACTCCTTTATTCCTGGTAGGAAGAATTGTGAAACAGTTGGTACCTGCCGGTTGAATCCAGCCAGTAGATGTGCCTCTGAAGGACCAGACAGAGCTTTTGATTTCCCAACGACAATTTTCACGACCCATGAATTGATTGACTTTATGAATGATCACTTCGGGTTTGATGCTGATGAAACTGTGGCATTAATGGGAGCTCATACAATTGGAAGAGCTTTGCCTGAAAATAGCGGGTATGAAGGTCAAAATGGATGGGTCACGGACATGTTTACATTAGGTATGTGAATCGCTGTTGAATAATCCCAGTTTTCTCTTCTAACTTAAATTTCGTTGCACATTCAGACAATGAATATTACAGTATTTTAACAGGCTCACCTGATCTTGTCAACAATGCCCCAAATTGGACACACACCCAATTGGATAATGGTTTAGTACAATGGAAGCTAGATCAAGGAAATTTGTCGAGTCTTATAATGCTCAATGTAGATGTCAGCCTTGTACGTGATACACAAGATCTAGGCTTCCTTCCTAGTTGCACCTTCCATGCACCGAACCGTTGTCCTCTTGCGGATACGTTGAGTAAAACTGGAGTTTACAGAGATAACAACATGTTGTGGTTATCAGATTTTAAAAAGGTGCTTGTTCGTATGTTAGCAAAGGGAATGTAATGACATTAAGATTAAAGAACTTTTCAGATGATTCAATGCACACAGCCTAAGGCATCATTAGTCATCAAATAACCCTGGTGATTGATACATAAGCTCTAGGATAATCTGATACATGAGGTATGTTTTCCAAACTGGATGTCTTGACATTCAGTGGCAAATAGCTCTGATCATTCTTAGACTAGATTATTGCAAGGTAAAAGATTTCCATAGACATTTTAATATATGATTACCTATTCAATTTTTCAGATGACTTCCATTTACCGGGCAACCACCCAAATTGTAAGTTGCAAAAAGGGGATATGGAGCTTAAGCTATCCCAATTTTACAAGCTACAAAAAATTAATCTCTTAAAGTGCATTTTGCAACCTACAACAAGATGTTGATGGCCTTGAAAATGAGTTGTTCTTAGACGTACTTATGTGTAATAATATCAGCATAACAACAAGATTTAGGAAAACCCTTGAACCTCCATTTCAACTTAAGCCGTAGCCAAATGCTTAGCCAATGAGGCCTTATTTCTACCAAAAGCAATAGTAGAAAAAGCACTTTAACATTATTGCCAATATTGTTTCATGCCTTTGATTTTGAAGTCAATTGTTGGTAGCAAATGACAAACCTGATGGCCCCTTGACAACATGTAATATACCTTTACAAGTATGGCTACTTATCATTTTCTTTACTTGACCCTCCTGGGCGACTAGTCTTTGGTTGAGATATGTCTTTCATTACACAATATGTTGCAAACTCGGAACACTTCAAGCGGAACTAAAGGCAACATAGGGTGTGGTGTACTTATCATCCATATTTTAAAGTAGAAACAGATAATGAAACCAAATAAGTCCTAAAGGATAATCTTGAAATAAAAGAAAGAGCATGGTACTATTTACGCAGGACGTAAACCTGTAAACAATAGTAGCTTCAGGAAAAATTTGATTGTGACAAAATGGAATATTCGTTTGGAAATTTCCAAAGTTTCGCAATAAATATAACTTGTTCTCCTACATGAAAATGGAGAACATTAGAAATGAAACATTATCATCCTTCCTTGTCCAGTTAAGATGCTTTTTTATGATAGAGTTGTGGTAGAAGTCACATTTGTCAATCAGAAAATGAATATGATTGCATTTAGTAGGTCAAGATTTGAGAAGCCTTCTGCCTTGGTATGTTCAACATGGAAGCAAAGCTGATACTATGCTGGACTTTTATCGTAGATGTAATACATTGTCAGTTTTGAACATCTTGACTGTGTTGATGGTAACTCTCAAGCAATAGGAGTGACATTGGATGCATGGGTTGCTCTTTTTGATGATATTGAAAGACTGAAATTTTGTAGGAAGAACCATACGCCAGTCTATGTAACATTATAATTTGTCAAAGCTTAGAATGTGCTGTAAATGCTTGCACTACTTGATACGGTCCGTCCCTTTTTGGGTTTAACTTCTGTTGAAGTACTCCTCTGTCAAGTAATACTTGATCATTGACCTTGTATTCATGCTTAACTCTTTTTGAGTTTTCTTTGTGTGTGTTGGCATCTGAAGCCTCTTGTTTTTTTTCTGATTTCTTTATACTCAGTGGTAAAAGATAAATCAAACAGCATATCTCTTCCAAAGACAATCTGTGCTGCTGTAGCCTTTAGTACACTATGTACTGTGGAGCAAATAGCCCAGAAGCAATTAGCTAAAATTTGTGACCATGGATCTTGATAATCAAAATCATGGTCCTCTAATTTGTAAGAATGCAGAATGTTCCCTAAGGTTTGGTGAACACTTTCAACAAAATTAGCTTGAGGATTTTTGACAGTTGTTGCAACTGATTTCACCCCATATGACTGTAAGAGTTCTTGAAACTCTTTACCCAAGAATTCATTCCCATTGTCACTAATGCTCCTATTTGGTCGTGGATATCTGAAGAACCACATAATTGGTCTAAAATCTTTGCAGTTCCTTCAAATGTTTTGTCCTTAATTTCCGCTACTTCAAACCAGCCAGTTGCTGATCCCACATTGTGAACGCATGTAGGTTCAGTTCCTTTTCATGCTTTGTTGTAATGGTGTATGGCCCTATTAGATCAACACATATTGTGTCCCAAGGGTTTTGGTCAAGATCTTTTAAAGATAGGTGTCCGTATTTCTTACAGGGTTTTTTACACCTTTGACATTGGTAGAGAGCATTTCTCTTTCCCCTACTGTGTAGTTACGCTGCGTTTCAGTAAGTTTCCTACTGTAAAATGCTATAGGCTGTCCCTCTTGACTTATCACTGATCCTAGTTGATAACCTAAGGCATCAGTATGGATTTCAAAGACTTTGTTAAAGTCAGGGAATTTAAGTATGGCATTTTCTGTAATGGCCTTCTTGACTTCATGGAAAGCTTGGTCTTGAGCCACTGTCCATTTGAAAGTCTTACTGCCACAAGGTACTTTTGTATCCTCTGTCAAGGGTGTAAGTAGATGCAATCTTCACTTCCACATATCACGGTAGTAGTTCACTACGCCCAAGAATGAGTGCAGTTGCTTTAAGGTCTTAGGCGCCTTAAGCTGAAATATCGCTTCCACCTTAGAAGGAAGTGGGCAAGTTTTGGCTGTTGTAATCAGATAGCCTAGGTATTAAACTCTTCTGTAGCAAAAGCACGTTTGTCAGAATTTATACAAAGGTTTGCTGTGTCCAGCTTGACTAAAACTTTTTCTAAGTTTAGTAGATGTTCTTGATAAGAACCCTTTGTGGCTACTAGAACATCATCTAGATACGCGCTGACAAAGTCAAGTCCAACCATTAGTTGGGATGTTTTACTTTGAAAAATATCAGGTGAGTTAGCAACTCCCATGGGTAACCGCAGGTAGGAGTATCTCCCCCACGGATAAACAATTGTACAAAGATTTTGAGCCTGAGGCGTCAAGTGTATGGTATAATAGTCCATGTTCAAGTCAATGGATGTTGCAGAGGTGAATCCATTTAAACTGGTTAGTATATCCTGTATTTTAGGACTAGGGATTGCCCTTTAAAGTTTTGAATTCAAAACTCTGAAGTCAGATACGACTCTAACCGTTCCATTCTTCTTTGGAATGATGAAAGACGGAGACTGATTTTCTGAGGCTACTTGGGGTTTTAAACTCCTAAGGCACACAGGCATTGTATTTCCTTTTTCAGTGTGTCCTTGTTGAAAAGGTGTAGCACATTCCTTAAGTTTAAAGCTTACTGGATCTGTTTTCCAGTTGCCAAGTATTCCATCAAACAAATGCTCAAAATTGTAAAGTAATGCTTTCAACTGTTGTTGTTGATTACTACTTTAATGTTTAAGTGAATTGATGGTGGCATCTATGTTTGCCTTCTCCTATTTGGCATCAAGAATAGACATAGGAGTTGATGCTATTGCAAAACATCCTGGAGATTGCCAATATTTTTTTATTTGTGTGTCCAAATAAGACAAATTTGCGTCTGGTGTACGCATTGGAATTACCATTCCATCCCGTTTCAAATGTTTGGTGAAAAATAGAATACCCATTCCACGCGCGATTTGTAAATCGCATACAATGATCATATCATACTTGGATTGTTTGTTCTGTGTCATCCACAGCTACATTCCAGCTAATCTCGCAACTTGGGGCAAATCCTGCAAAGGAATATTGTATTTAGTTACAAATTTCCCTGCATTTGTAGTCCAGGAGACTTCATTGAGCTGGAGTTGAAGAATTTATCCAGCAGTTTGTCTTGCTTAATGATTGTTCTAGTACAACCTGTATCTATGAGCAATTTATTAAGTAGAATAGATTTAGTATCACTTTCACTACTAATTATTATGGCTACTGATATTTCCAGTGTTAAGCCGTGTAGTAGGAAGAGTGTTAGTGTCTTGTTTGACTATGGTTTGTGGCAAGTCCTGTTGTTTTCTCACCTCCATATCCATGTTATCCATGAACTCATGGATTTCTGGGCGTCCAAACTTGTCCGAAAAATCATCAATGCCAATGATATTGTTTTTGTGAGCCTCTGGCTTGAACTTAGCCCTTTTTTGCTCTTTTGCGCTGGCTTTCTGCTTGAAACAGCACTGAAATTCTTTGTGCCCCAAGTGGCTGCAAAAACAACACTTGGATTTTCCTTTTTTGAGTGTTTCAGGTTAACTTTTTTGATTGAATTTAAATTTTTTATTATTGTGTTTCTTGTGGGCAATTGACTGGTGCATGGACTTAGGTACCAATAACAAGTAACCTACCAAAATAGGAACTAACTTTGCTATCAGTTTTGATTTTGTTAAACCACTGGTAATCGGCTGTAGCAGTTATTGTGTGTACTTACAAAGGAAGAGCGTTGTACAGCATCTCCCTGATGTCATTGGGGTCAAACTTATTTCCAACCTGGCAAGTAGGGTAGGTACCTGTTGAACTGCAGAAGTTGGTTAAGTGAAGCTGACATTAGCTGATTGCTAGGCAATCCTATGTAATGCTTCATCAAGCGTTTCTTGTCCTGTCTTGATGTAGTACTGCAGCACTTATGGGCAGAAGACTTGAGGGCAGTTTCGAATGCCTCGTCATTCCAGAAATGACCTTCTGGAAGTTCGGAGAGGACATTCTGCCAGTAGAGTTCCACTTAAAAGGAGCCCAACGGCCCCTACCTGTTTGTTTACTTTGTTTAACGGGGTTGAGCGTCTCTCGGAACTTGCAATAGCCCTCAACCGTATGACCCGTCCATGGGGTATAGGTCTTTTTGTAGATGGGCTAGGTTGTTTGACCTTCACCTTGTTCACCTCCAACTCCATCGCGTCGGGTTCCGGTTACAAAGGGATCGGGACTTGAAACTTTGGGTTTTTGGTGACTCGCATTTCGAACCCGCGTGATTTCTGTGGTATTGTCTTGGAAAGCATGTTTGCACTGCTAGAGTTGCTTCTGTGTCTTCCCAGGTTGGATAAGAATCCACAAGAAAGTTGTAGAAATGCAAAATAATGATTAACAAGAAATTATGAGAATTAGGAATTATTCTAGATTCTTGGAATAAAGAAGAACCTTTCTGATTTTTCCAACAAGAATTCATTACTGTTCTTTTTGTTCAAAAAAGAGAACTCATAACGGTTGTCTGCTTGATAAAGTTTTTAGGGCTTAGTTTCTATTATTATTTTGATGGTTTATTTTTAAGCCTATATAAGGCAGAAACCTGAGTACTTATGTCTGTGCAGGATTTACCTCATGACACTTCAAAAGACAACAACCAAAATATAATTCAATCAGATGTTGGTCCTCGTTACGTTAGATTTCAATTATGTTGACAAATCATGGTACATCATTGCTCTCCACTCCTAATTCATACTATGCAACGTCCTTGTCGGAAAATGAAGAAGAATCAAATCATCTTACTTTGCGACAGAAATGGTAAAACGGAAACATCAATCAATGGAATTTTGTCGCGGGAATCCAATGAGATATGCCAATTCAATTGTTTCTACCCATGGAAATGGGAACTCTAGCACAAATTATGTCAACCAACAAAATCAGAATCCACTCTTCCCTCCAAATCAACGAAAAAGTCGAATCGTATTAAAAAATCATTAGAACAACCAGTCTCCTCATCATCCAGCCTACATCATCGTAACCAAAGAACGATTACATTAGGAACATTCCATGGATATGGAATCCACAATCCATTATATCGTGTTTGGATCTTGTGTCATGCAACATTTCCACATCTTACCAAGTCTCAATCATTAATCTTCCACTTGTTTTCTCACTATTTGATCCATTCTGTCAGTCTCGTTCAGTCTTAAACGATACATTAGTTCACCCTTGAACCATATAACAAATAAAAGAGATAAATGAGTACCTGAGGAAATCAGAGAAATAAGTCATACAATAAACTCAAGAAATGAGCCAGAACAAATCTGAGACAAAGAAATGGCAAAAATGCAAAATGAACTGCTGAAAATCAATTAAATTTTATCAAAGAAATACTCTGATGAGAGAAATTAATGACTAGACAAGAAGTGAAGTACCATAACCTCTTGTAAGCAGATTACGTGGAAAAGGGAAAAAGTCACAACATAACAGAGATTAAAATCCCAAGGCAGAGCAAAATCCAATTATTGGGGACGTACTTCAGCATGAGATGTCAAGATTTCAAAGATTGACATACCGTGTTGTATGAATCAAGAAGATAATCCCATATTTGAAAGGTAATGAGCATGCCATTCTAAAAAAAATTATAGGCTAAGTGATTCTTTTACCGGTATTGGAGATGTCCCTTATCGTTATTACAAGTAAATATAGAATACGGATAATCTATGTATTTATGAAATTATAGGCTCACTTCCTTTTCATTTCCCCCAAAAATTTGGATGACTATAAATAATGTTTTATCATACAAATATGGCGACTAAATATTGCTATTAAATGGAAAGTATGAATAGTGCTTTCCAGTACCATCTAATTTGACGGGACTCAAAGTGATTCAAATCATGTTACAGTCCAACAGCATAAGAGAGTTGAACATCCCTTAAAGTTGTCATAAGAGTTGAGGATGCAAGAGGATACAAGATCCACTCCAAATCTTCACAAAAGTTGAAGATAAAATTGAAACAACATCAAAGTTGTATAAAATTGTAAACTAGAATATTGTTTTATATTGTGTCTATTCATCACTCAAGCACTAAATACAATTAATATTATACCTAAATAAGTTAAAATTTTGCATCCGTTGTAGGCATAGGTTATGCAGTTCCAAAAAGGCTTACAAAGAATACGTTATCACTTCCTAGCAACTGCAGGAAATGAGATAATAATATATGGCGCTCGAACCTCATTTCATGCACACACAACATAAATATACCTAGCATAGGAGCAAGAAAAGGTAGTGAAATCAGCCAATTTATATCGGTCTTTGAGTGAAGCATTTTCCCTTATCTTTGAGAGCACGTTACCGCACAACTAGTAATAAAAGGATGAATATTTTGAGCTCAGTCTTTGGTTGAAAATATCGACACGCACCATCAAAGAGTGTCATTTGATAATAGACTTAAACTTGACTTTCAAGCCTAGAAGTTGACACAAGGTATAAGTGAAGGAAATTCAACTAGTGCTGCAAACAAATATGACCACCTGGGCTTGACATTCAAGCCGTGTGCATGAAAGGCATAAATTTTAGTTTTGCGATATTCCCTGCCTTTTCTCAAACAGAAGTCATTGACTATCCCACTGATCACGGTGCTAAAAATCATTCAAAATATCTGATACTCTCATGACACATATCCCCCCTAAATTCCAAACCTCAGGTTCGAATGGCATGGCCTATAGAGAATCAACATTTCTGATGCAGTTCCACTTACAAGAGCCTTGTACATAAGCATGCGAACTTCAGTATGGAACAAATCCCTCAGGAAAGTGCTAGAGACATGAATTCGCAACACTAGCAACTGTAGCTATCACCTTATGGTCTGTATCAATCAATCTATCGTTGAAAACACAAAGAGAGTACTAGCATTGGGAGCGGGCAAGTATCATGTGCATGTCAACCAAATATTGAATCACTTACCTGGTGCTTTTTCTACAGAAGCAAAGAACATTTTCAAAAGGAAATGGGAAGGCTCTTCATAACTCCATTGAACTATAGCAAAAACAAACACAAGAATAAGAAAGTTGAGGTAGTCGCCTCTTTCAACTTTGACAACCAATAGTATCGGAATAGACATGCAATTCAGGATTCCCACATGAAATGCTTCAATGGCTATGACCAATATGCGCGTTACCAATTTGAGCACACACAAAATGAACAGTCAGCACACTGAATATAGCAAAGAAAAAGAGGGAAAAGTGTAAACGTATCCACCTGATAATGACAATAATTAAAATATATACCCCTGACCACAGGTTTGGAGGCCATGATAACACCCAAGAAAAAATTAAGAATGGGATTTGCCTCCATTAATTTCGAGCAAAGGAAAGAAGATAGAGAGACTTCTATAGATTTGTATCCGATTGGTATAGATAAACATACTTTGACCTCCATTACTGACCATGACTAAGTCTTATTAACACCAAGGTAAAAGAAATGAAAGTGCATCGAGCTACGACAAAAGAATGCTATTAGGATTGGAGACAACATTGATTCTCAGAATATTCCTAAAGTCATCTTTTCTCTTGTAAGGTCTGAGATAAATTCCAAAAAGGTCTTCTCCGAAAGGTCTTTTCCAAAATGATAGTGCCTAAGAACCGTGATTGTGGAAGTCATGATGGGATGTTTGTTTGGGAACATCGTGAATGAATGGACGTTGTGGGAGCCTATGTATTGACCGGGGAAAAGTCGTTTTGAAAATTTTGGAGGAAAAAGTGTCTGTGATTAATTAGAAGATAATGACCGTTGCATTTTTTTATATACGAGTTGAGCAAAGGTCAAAAAGCGTCTTGAGGTAGCCAACATATATTGAATATGCCACGAAAAAAAAAGGATTGGCATTTATGTGGTTGTTTGAAAATACCACATTTTGTTTCCTTTCGGTTTTGAACGATGAAATTAACCTGGTTTGTCTGTATCCTAGTTCCCTGTGCATCCACAAGGATCAAGGATCGTATCCATGGAGGAAACGATCACTTCAATGGGATCTTACAAGCTAATGAGCATTTGCCAAGTGGCGATGCAAGTGCGGTGACTGCAGTCACGGACGTGGGAGTAGACAAAGACGAACCTGAGATATCAGAAGTGAATAGCATTACCTCCAAATCAGTTGAAAATCAAGGCAGAGATTTAGCTACGATTGCCGAGAGCGAGGATTCAATCAAGATTTCTTATACTGTCCCGAAGGTCGATGAACAGAAGACATTCGAAATGACGACAAGTCAGTCGTCAACATCGGAAAATTTGGTTCCTGATAAATCTTCTTCGTTGCGAAATTTACAATATTTTTATGCATCTCGAACCAAAAGTCCTACCTACAGACCTACACCCTCTCCTACCAAGAGGAAACGAACTCCTCGACCCACAAAGACTCCAACGAAGCGTCCTTCGAAAAAACGCACTCCGGCGCCAACGAAACGTCCGACTGTTCGAAGAACATCAAATCCTACCAAACGACCAACGATTCCAACTTTGTCTTTCGCACCCACCAACAAGAGTCCTAATTTTATCGAACAAACTCTCTTACCAACGAATACTACTAGGAATGTTACAGATTTTGGATCGACGCCAAGCCCAACAGTTCGACCCACTCAAATGGATACGGATGCCAATGCCCCAACCAAAACTCCAACAATGACAACATCATCATCCAAGCCTACCGATCGACCAGATCAAGTTATCACAAGATTGCCTACAAAATTTCCATCTTTAGGATATCCTCCAACACCAACCGAGTCACCAACTCAAATTATTACAAAATTACCCACGAAACTTCCAACGTTTGAAACTACTCCAAAGCCAACAACAGAAACACAGACTGATGCAGATACGTCTACAAAAAAGCCAACAACTGGATCCACATTGAAACCAACTGAACAGCCCACCAAAACAACTACAGTTGCTCCGACACCGGATTCAACACTTGCGTCATCCAAGCCAATCGAACCACCCACCAAAGTTCCAACAATTAGACCATCGTCCAAGCCAACTGATCCACCAAGTCAAGAAGAGATATCCAAGCCTACAAAGACTCCAACATCTGCATCAACTTTGAAGCCAACTGAGAAACCCGTAACTAAAGAGACAATTGCTCCGACTAGTAGTCCGACGGCTGCAACCTCCAAGCCAACCGGTCGACCAACTCAAGCAGAGACATCTACACCCACAAAGACTCCAACATCTGGATCAACTTTGAAGCCAACTGAGAAACCCGTAACAAAAGAGACAGTTACTCCGACCCGTAGTCCAACATCTCTGTCATCCAAGCCCACCAGTCGACCAACTCAAGCAGAGACATTCTCACCTACAAAGACTCCAACATCTGGATCAACATTGAAGCCAACTGAGAGACCCGTAAATGCAGGGACAGTTGTTCCGACCAGTAGTCCAACGTCACTGTCATCCAAGCCAACAGGTCGACCAAATCAAGCAGAGACATCCTCACCCACAAAGACTCCAACATCTGGATCAACTTTGAAGCCAACTGAGAGACCCGTAAATACAGGGACAGCTGCTCCAACAAGTAGCCAACGTCTGCAACCTCCAAGCCCACCGGTCGACCAACTCAAGCAGAGACGTCCACACCAACGAAGACCCCAACATCTGGGTCAACATTGAAGCCAACTGAGAAACCAGTAAGTACTGTGACAGTTGCTCCGACAAGTAGTCCGACGGCTGCAACCTCCAAGCCCACCGGTCGACCAATTCAAGTAGAGACATCCGCACCCACAAAGACCCCAACATCTGGGTCAACATTGAAGCCAACTGAGAAACCAGTAAGTACTGTGACAGGTGCTCCGACCAGTAGTCCAACATCTCTGTCATCCAAGCCAACCGGTGGGCCAACTCAACAAGTACCCACCGTACCCACGAAAATTCCAACTAATAGACCCTTCCAAGTAGCTACATTTGCTCCGACAAGTAGCCCAACGTCAGCGTCATCAAAACCTACTGCTCGCCCAACTCAACTAGAGACGTCCAAGCCAACTGATAGACCAACTCAGG
>CAAAJI010000907.1:0-18063 GCA_900642245.1 Fragilaria radians | reverse complement strand
TTTTAGATGCCCATCTGATTGACGTATTATTCAACATCAGAAGTTTACCTGTGATGGGGGTTACTAAATCATGTGCATGATCTGCATCCACATAGACAGTCATCCGGCCATTGGTCCCTTTGACACAGGAATGTCATTTGGAATTTCTTCTTCAGCATCTGGATAGAAGTCCTTCAAATTAGGGTGATCCTCAACAGGGTATATAGAGTGATCTGGATATGCAGTATCAATAATAAGTCTACCCTTTGGAAAGGTCTTAAGGTAAGATAGAATCCTCTTAACAGCCTTCAAATGCCCTTCTCTTGGTGACATGTGGAATCTACTCATTGCAGAAGTGGCATAGGCAATATCAAATTTTCCTAAAACAATTATCCAGATACAACATCCAATTATAGATCTATACTTAGCTGAACCTTCATCAGCCAATAGCGGCATGTCATCTACTTCCGGATGATACCCTTCGCTCATGGGTGTCTTAATGGGTTTCGGTTTTTTGCCTAAAAGGTTTTCAAACTTAGGAATGATATTCTGGATATAGGTTCTGGCGGAGATAGCAAATCCTAAGCCTTGATTCTTCGATGCATCACCAAGAAATTCCACATTTCCACATAAATAGTACTCAGGAATACCTACATTCTTCAATAATATTTTTTCTCTAAGGACTTAATTACTGCCATGCGATCCTTGTTCCAGATAAGGATATCATCCACATATGTAGCTAAATATTCATAATGTGATGTCTTATCTATCATCCATAAGTCCGGGTCATGCTTAGTCTTTTTTAATCCTAATGTGAGTAATGATTCTGCTAAATGTTCATGAAATCTTGCTGCAGAAGTCTTTAATCCATATAATGACTTATTGATAATTACATTCTTTCCACATAATGTTGCACCAAACTCTGGACCTGCAATAATGTAGACCTTCTCCTTAGTTTTCCCGTACAAAAAGGCATTTCCAATGTCACATGCACAACAGGAGTCTCCTAAGAAAAAAACAATTCTTACAGTATCCATTCATACGACTCCTGAATAGATATCTTCTTTGTCGTTGGCCGTCCGATTACCACCTGCAACCAGTCTTGCTTTATGTCTTAGGTCATATTTGACATCAAATACTATATGATATGGAATCTTTTGATACCCCTTAGGAATGTCCTCCCCTGAATCGTGTATGATGAATGTCTGATAATCGGTAAGTTGTTTAAGGTCTGTCTTAATAGCCTCTTCCCAGAGATTATTGCCGTTTTCCTTATCTAAGTTGATAGCATTCTTGATTCCCTTGGGAACTTGAATTCCAAATTTATATTTGATACTTGTTGCACTTGTTGAAGCCTTATGTATCCTAGCAATCTCAACGGGGATTTCGGTCTTGCAATACCGTATAAGATGATGAAAGCGGCATCCTGTTTATTAGGTTTTGATTCCTTGCAAATGAGATTACTGGTGTAGTGTTGCTGAGACTTAACGCAAAGAAATTCACCCATGACTGTGATTTATTGATATCATTCCATTCTTCTGGGCATTTGTAATTTGTACTTGTGTTTGCACCTATTTCTTCACAATACTTGAATTCCTTGGTACATTCCCATGACCTATCTTTGTCGTCCTCTGACATATCCAGTATATGCATTTGATGCAATCGATCTAGCTCAGTTTGGGACTTAGATCCCATCATTCAGCAACTCTTAAGTGAAGATCTATATTTTTCAAATTCTCATGATTTTCAAACATACATCATGCAGAGGGAAGAAGACTTCTTGACCACTTGAGTTACAGATGGCTTGTAACTTTGACCTAGTCCTATTTCCAACATGTGTTGGTCCAAATGACCTGTTTTGGATCTTGTTCTATTTGCCACATCATCATTCTGCTTCCTTGTTTTCTGTTCAAAATGACTATTTCTAGGAACATTACCTGCATCATATCTAATTTATTAATCATTTCTTGGACATCTTGCTTAAATGATACCCGTTTGTTTTGATGATTAGCATCTGCTGCAGACCTGACAACACTTCTGTGTAATACTGCACTTAGATCATTCTTTAAGATCTTGAATGTCCTTTTGTCTCCTACATTGTCTGCAAAACCTACAAAATGTCCAGGTTTCTCAGTGGTTTCAGGATATTTAGAAACAGGATCTAAATACAGAACAGGTTCAAACCAATACAACATTAGGATATGGGAGATATCTGGTGTCCCCCTCTTTGACACTTGTTCTGGTATTTTCCAGTTGATTTTGCTCTACGCTGCTCTAAGAGTTTATACAAATTGTAAATTATGATCTAAAAGGTTACTTTTATCCTAGATCTCTTGTGAATCAGTTGTAACGTGTTTCCTTGACCACATAGTCTCTTTAACTTACGTGTTAGATTCAACACTTAATATTTAGACTTTGTGATCTTAGATTCCCAACTTAGATTCTTCAATCGTGAATCTTGATAGATTCCTATTTGTCAGTTAGGAATCTGTAATAGTCATTCCCACCATATTGATATGACGGTCCTGAAAAGATATTAAATGATCTTCTTCATTTATCAGCAATATTAAGCATCACTAAATTCATGTCAGACTATGTCTTAACTGAATTTGTGGAAGGTATAGAAAGAATGGTTACCTATGTGACCTCTTATTAATGTATTATAGTATTATTAGACTGTATTGCTTACAACCTATAGAGTTAGGTATTATCTTAATGAGCTTAACTCAAGGTATGTCAGATTTGACCGTTTGCACTGAGATGATGGATATGCGCCAAATAATCTTGTACCAGAAACCACATCGTATCTGGTGCACCAGCTCTATCCAATAATACTTGAGCATGTGATTTTAAGTATTTAACACCATTTAGCTCTGCAGGGTTCTGCCATGGTCTGTGTGGTTCTGTCAATTGATCAGCAATGACTAGATCTCTATGAATTTGACAAGCTATCTGACTCATTTCAGATTTTGCATTATCTTGTCTGAGTATACCGTGTCGCCTTATGAAATCAAGATAGACATCTCGAAATTTAGATTCAGTCTTCATTCCTGCTATATATAACATCTTGGAAGTTATACCGTATCAACCATACCAATATTTTGTGCATTCTCTACCAATCTACGTTTCTTAATGTCATCATCATTCCAAGTAGTTCGGCCAAATAAGACAAGTTCTGTGAATGCATCTGCATAGTCTTGTACCCATTTAATCAGCCCCCCTTTATAATGACGACAAAAGACTGTTGTAATAAAAAACTTTTTAATCCTAACATTCCTATTGTCATCAGTCTCATATTGATTAGCTAACTGATACCATGCCCAGATACCATCTTGTTTATTTCTATTCTTGATCAAGATTCTACGTCCTATTCCACCTTGACAAGCACTGAGTAGCGCGCCATACAGTGCGCGTGCATCCGTTTTAATCTGAGATGCTGTAGGTACTTCATCCATGAAATCAGCAAAACAGTCCACCCCTTTTTCTAAGTAAGCAGTCTGAAAACCTGTATCAAAGAGGTAACCTGCACCAATTTGTCCACAATGACCTTCTACACTATTCCTAAAAAGTTCAAAACGGTCTATGCTACCATCTCAAATGACTCTTGAAGGTAGGACTTGACGCCTCGCGTCACTTGCAGCTGATATAGCTTGTGACCTTTGCTTAACCATTTTCATGAAGGTACTTGGGTAATCTGGCATTTGATGCTCATCTATACCTGAAGTATATTACTCTTCTTCATAAGACTGCTTAATATCATTTCTATATCCTTCAAAATCCGGTTTTGGCATAAATACATGATTAAAATTCTTAGGAAAGGAGTCATGTGCATTGGATTTTCCTGAAGTCTTAGTGATCTAAGTGTTGTCTGAGAGGACACTTGGTGAAGACAATGAACACACACACACACACACACACACACACACACACACACACACACAAGTGTTGATGCAACCAAGATGAGTAAAACAAACAAACACAAGTGCTTTACCTTTGTAGCTGAGGGAGTCTGGGTCCTGATAAACTGGAAAGATAAATTCGTTCTAAAATAAAATTATACTATAAATTATTATTTTGTGTAAATTATGAGCTTATAAATTAGTTTGCTAAAATCTAATCTTGTGAACATTCTGTAGCTTTTATGTTCAAAATATACTGTTATATTCTTGTACATAAGATGTACAAAAGATATTCCATTCGGCTTTCAAAAGATGGGCCTAAAAATTACGAATGGTGATTCAATGAATCTTTGATGTTCCCACTGTTGAAATTGCGGTAAATACGAATCACTCAAAATATTCGACAAAACTCATAATCCTGAAACCTTATCAATCATAAAACCCCCAGCGAAATTAGCGTATAGATTAATTATATCCATATTTGTATAATTTTTCTATGCAACTCAGCATAGAGCAATCTCAGTCTTTCAATTCCATGTAAAGCATATGATCAAGTGAATAGATTTCTATTAGGAATTTGTATTTGCCTGTCTTTCTGCAAAGGGAGTGATTAATAACAAAGATGCTATTGGGGGGCTTCAAGATAAAGAAAAAACAAAGTTTGAATTTGCTTGTATTGAAATAAGGTATCATGGAAATAACTCATCATGGAATCCAAGAAACATAGTTCTCAAACACCTCATAAGAATGACAGTAAGGATGAATACACATGGCTGGTGTAAGGATTTCAATACACATAGTAAAAGCTAGACATCACAAAAGTTTCTGAGCTGAGAATACTTCCATGGAGACTTTCAGACAATGAACTCAAGCAAGGGTGGTTTGTGGCACTTCATCAGCATTCAATATGAAAGATGACCTATCTGAGAGGCATCAGAATGTAGAACAGAGCTAAAAATCATTTTGGAAGTCATTCATTCTGATACCACTGCAGCATTTGTGCTAATCAACATTTTGGCCCAAGTCAATGACAAACGACCACTTATCTTTGAAGATGACAATCTGTTATGCCTTTAAGCATAGACATTAGTTTAATAAGTTCATGTGAAATGACCAATTTTCAGCCTGACATTAACAAATTCGACTAAGAGATGATTTGTGTACCAGTGTTGGAGACATCCAAAGACAGTTAGTACAAGTGAATATACAGAATTTATATATTCTATGTATTTACACATCCAGGTTTGGGAAGTGAAGACTTTTACTATCCACTTGTATTAATATTAAAGCTAATTATCAAAATCTAAAGATAATTTTTAGAAGGATATTGAGAGAATGAACTCCTATGCTAATAAAGATTTACAAGAAGTGAGTGCATGCGCCTGAAGGAGTGACACAAGATCTTCACAAGACGGTGATATGGCATGTATGAAAGTGACCTTCACAAGAGGGCAATGCGGCGCAGATGAGATCAATTTTGGTTAAGAATATGTAAAGAGATCATAATTTCACTCTGTGCAACTCAGCATAGAGCACAATCTGAAGGCTGCCAATGCATCAATGACCAATGCTAAGCTGTTGGATGGAGTGATACTGCAATTTATGTTAAGCTACTGTAACCCAAGGTAGCCAAGACTGTATCCATGTCATATGGTCATTGTCCTTCACTGTTAAGTTGTTGATAATGCTACCTCTACATAATTTTTCCTCTTATAAGCCTCATTCTTTTTTGTAATTTTAAGTTCTCTGGCGTCTTGCATACTTTGTTTGAGATTTTCTTTCCTTGAAGTTAAGTTCATTATCTTTGAGCTGATACTCAAAGTCTAACTGCGTCTCTTCATGGTCCAGCTCCGGTTCCATCATATGTACACGTTTGGAAAATCTCGCTTATTGCTGCCAAGCTTTGAATTGTTCTTGCTGCCAATTTAAAATTTGACAAAAACAAAAAGTATTAGATTCACTACTTTTTGTTTAAAGGGTAAATGCATCATGATTTTCCACTGGAATAGTGTGCAAGGCATGCATTCTCACTTGCTTCTTAAGTTGTATCCGTATTCTTGAAATATGGACACATTGAATCTCCGTAATCAGCTCTTCTAATCTTCCGAGCAACATGGTGACACTTTAGGTTCTTTGGCGTCCAATTTTCCACATACATGTTATTTAATGCTGTAAGCAAAGAAGTGCATGCATCCTGATTGTTTATCTTCCTTCTTTCTTGAGACTGATATTCAATTTACACAGCTCGCAGTAACCAAAGTGGAGTTGTTCTTTTCCACAAGCCAATTGATCACTGCCAAAATTCCTATTTGATATCTTTGGTCCTCTTCTTATGGGAAAAGGAATCCGTGAAAAATAAACTCTCGAAAGTTTGTCTTATTATTCCCGTATTTAATGTACTACCCAATTTACTTTTTCTGGGAACCAATAAAGTATGGATCAGGCTTGCACAAGCTTTATACCCTGTATCCACCAATCTTAATTATGCTAATACATCGCCTAGTCTGTCGGTTGCAAATTGGGGGGAGCAACAGTAATATTGACAGTTTTAGGTTGAAATCCCAAGTACGGTAGTGGTGAAGAAGTCAACGAGACTCCACGGCTTTCTGGACGGCTAGAATGATGATCCCGATTAACTGCAGTGGGGCGATCGATATTTAGGTTTTTGTGTGCCACCGCAACCTTTAAAGGTCCTCTACGATATTCTGCAACTTTGAAATGAAGTGCAGGTGCATCTGCTGGCCAATAATACGTTCTTCCTGGCCGCAAAGGAGAACCATCCAGCTGGCCACTTCCCTCCAACACTATCATAACTGAAGGCACACCAGGATTGGTCATCAACAAGTCTTCACCTGGCCCTATCGTCAAGATCAACACTTCAAACTCCGGAGTTGGAGGCGTGTACCTTAGGATTCTTGAATCGTGCATGCTCGGTGCTCCCGCATCAATGCTAGGACCCCCCATACTATACGTGAGCATTTGTACCAAATTCTCCACGTCCTTAAATTTAGGAGTCAATCCAGCTCGAACTACATTATCAGAGCAAGCCATGCATTCAATTATTTCACCCGCAACATATGCATGTGGTTCATTCGCCGCCATGAAAAAAGATTCACCTGGTGCCATCAAAAGGTAGTTCAAGAAAAGCGGTGCCATAGCTCCTGCATCACCTGGAAACTGCTGTGCCAAGCGGAGGATGGCGCGAGCAAGTTTTCGCTCCCATGCAGGTTCATCATGAGGATGTGGATGAAGCTGCGATTGTTCTGCTTGAATTCTAATCAACAAAAGCTTGAGATTCCGTTCAGAAACTTCAGGAGGACATGACATGAAACTAGAAAAGAGCATTTGAAGTGCTCTCTCTTGTGATTCTTCAGTCGATGACAGGAAGACTGCCAACTTTGCTTCTTCACTGATGCAAGCGGCAAATTCTGGATGCTTTTTCAGGAGAACTGCGATTTCTTCAAGTCTTCGAAAGCCGCACATTGCTTCAAATGGAGTAAGAGCAATGGCCATTTCTGGCTTGTGGTTAGCATCGCTGTATTCAGTTGGATTACTTGCATGCAATTGTTTCGCTCCTTCTTTATCTGGATGGGCTTGAATTGACAACGCTTTCCCAGCCGAAAGTACCTTGAAAAGAAAAGGAAGTTCATCTCCAATAGCTTCTTGTAAGCTCTGACCATTTTCTAACATCGATGGCCCGTTTGGATGAGTTCCAATCCAAAGCTCTGCATATGGAGTATCAGGATCAACTTCCTCTAATGTTTTTGACTCCAATGCGTACCGAGCAACACGTGAATCCATTCCTCTTATTCCCCAGGCGTAATCCATCACTTTAGGAATCAGCGGAATGACTGTTGGAATACCATTTGGCTCTTGATCGATCTGTTTTTCATCCACTGACATCTTTCACACGGTCTTTAGTTCACTTAATCCACAATTTATGACTGCTTTTTTGTGATGCGGTTCTTTTGTCTCTTTGTCTTTTTGTTTCAGAGTTTAGTCCGACAATTTTAAAGACCCAATTTTCATTTGTTTTGTTGTTGTTAAGGATTTGATATTAATTTATCACTATTAGTAAAGAGAAAGAGTTGGTAACAGTATGTTGCTGTCGATGTATAAACAAACACGTGTCTCCATATAAACATCTACCCCGACTCTTCTTGTGACTTAATTTTAATGATTACAAACCGTAATCTTGGATTATCGCAAGGAATTGTAAACTTGGATTCTCATCAAAAACTCTCTTCTATTGGCTTCATCATATCAGATTTCTGGACATATTCATACAAGATTTATTCTACAGCAAAATCATCACCCTAAAGGTGGACTTAACTTTCTAAGCTGCATTAAAGAGTCGCGATGGATTAAAATATTTTGCCAGCTCTATAAGAATGGTCAAAGTCACCAGGTAGAAGATTCAGAGCGCTCCTATCAAATTTGATAACTCAATTTCACATCAAGCAATACTTTTTTTTATCATCAAAAATGTCTTGAAAGATTCTATCTAATTTTTTAAAGAATTAGCCAAGGCATTGCGCTCTCCTTACAGATTTGTTGTACAAACAATATTCAGATCATACAGTGTTACTTATCGATGCAGTTAAAAGCCATTTAATTCTTTTCTGAGATCTATGTTTTGTTCCTAGTAGTAACTATCCCAAAAACAGCTTGATTTTGTGTGAGATTTAATCCCCCCTACTCATTTACGAAGCTTCTCCAATATTTTAATGCTGTCTTTTGATTTGAATATCTATTCAATTATGAATCCATAATTGCAATAAGACAGGAATGATTTTAAGTCAGAATTCCTTTTTGTCACGCATTATATAAAATGCAACATATGATGAAATTCATTCTTTGCGACATCTCTGGACGGCAAAGCCAAGCTCCTAGCATTTACACTTTTCAAGATTCAAAGTGTCTAAAGACATAAATTTCATGGAACTTCTCTCTCCAAGTTGACCACTCTCCACTTTTCCCTTAAAGTGGAACCGCACAAACGGTACTTTAATCCGTCATCTTGTCAATATGAAAGCTTATCAGCAATCAAAATGGTGTAGTGGGTAAAGAAAGAAAGAAAATTTTGATGCACATTTTTCCCCAATTCCATGCTTTGTTTCAACTATTTAACTTTGCTCAGATAATCCATATAATGGCTGAGGTACCTCTCCATTCTCCCATTCAGTCCCTATAACTTGTTTTCTAGTTATTTATCTTTGCACAGTGTATTTAATAGCTATGTTCTTCCCTGTATCTCGGAAATTTAACATTCAATACTGATTTTCAGGTCCTAAATTGGAGCTGCAAAAAAACATGCACCCTGTGATGAAAGCTAGTTGCAGCAAAGTGAAGATGTTACTTTTGCTGTTCTCAAGACAAGAGTAAATTCATCTTAGAGTACAGAAGGATTGGTATCAATGAATGTGAAATTATGCAAAGAAACCAGAGCTTGCTAATTGCAGTACAGAGACTCTTTGTCACATGGCTCAAGCAAGTTAACCACTAACATGAGCTATAGAAGTTCTTATCCAAAAGTTGTAATTTATGGGGAAATTAGGAAAAAGAAAGTAAGTTGATATCTGATTTCAGACTGTTTTCACATCAAGCTAAATTGCCTCCACTGTATACGCAAGCATTTCAAGAGTTCAATTCCCACTGGTTGTATCATGCAATCCTAATGATACATCAGGAGTAGCATGAGACTCACAATAAGAAAATGTGATTTAAGGGTTGGAGGTGCCTCAGATATTTTTTCCTGAAGGGAGGGCGGGATAGTTCCAGTTAGTTTGTTTGTACCCAGATCTAAAATTGACAATCGAAGTATGGTTCCAAGTGAGTAAGGAATAGATCCTGTAAGTTGATTGCTGCCCAAATTCAAACTAAATAATGACCTCAATGATCCTAAGGATTGTGGAATGGTTCCTTTGATTTGGTTGGATCCTAGGTCTAAGGAAAATAATTGATACAAATTCCCCAGGGATGACGGGATAGTACCTGAAAATTGGTTGGTCCCTAGAAAAATACCAATCAAAGAGTTCATGTTTCCAAGGAAGAGAGGGATAGTTCCTCCTAGATTATTGTGCCCAAAGTCAATAGTTCCAAGTGCTGTCAAAGATGAGAAGGATGATGGAATGGATCCTGTTAGTCTATTGTCACCAAGGTACAAATTGTACAAGTGTTGCAAACTCTTTAGAGAAGGAATAGTTCCTGTCAGCTCATTAAATCCAAATCTCAAGTCCCACAAATTTTTAAAGCTTGAAAGAGAAGGGATTGGTCCTGAAAATTGGTTATCTCCAAAGTCAAGTAGTTCTAAGTTTGTCATCAGAGAGAGAGAAGACAAAATGGTCCCATTGAAAGAGTTCAAACCGAAGTTTAGATAGTAAAGTTGCGAGAGTGAAAAGTTAGCTAGGATCTCAATCGATCCTGAGAGGATATTTTCTCCAAAGTATAGAAAGGCTAGCTTAGTTAGACCACCCAGGGATGATGGTATTGTTCCCGTCAACGTATTGGATCCAAAATTTAGGTACTGCAGTTTAGTCAAGTTACCAATAGTATCCGGAATATTTCTTTTATTAAATCGGCGTTGTTTTCCCACTGAAAGGTCAATTCTGTCAATTTAGTTAGTAAACCAATTTCAGTGGGAATGGTCTTACAACCGAATGATTGAGCCCTCGTTTTAGATTGACAGGACGTCAAATTTTCAATTCCTAAACAAGGACATACTATCTCCAATGACGAGACTTCCGATGACAATGAAGGCACTGCTAGCAAAAGGGCAATCAGTAGCATGAGTGGGATCCTCTTCATCTTAGGTATCACTCGAGTCACCTTGTAAAGAATTTATAGAATTGTGGGAATGCTTGTTGTTAGTGAAGGCTTCGTGATTGAAGAATGGGTTTTAGATATCTTCTGAGAATTAAGATTATCCCTGTTTCGTGCGCGATTTCAACAGCATTCACTGCAATGCACTCCCGTGGGCTATAGTGAATATAGGTAATAGAGATTATAGAGTATTAATTCCTTCATTGATCATTCACTTTAGTTAAGTGTGAAAAAACTGAAAATTTGTCGAAACGGTTGTTACTGTTAACTTTTTTGTGGAGTCGTGCAGTGCAATATCTAGTAAAGTTCATAGTCTTCAAATTTGACTAATCGTCTGATAGGCGTACGTAGATGCATGTGTCTCTACGCAGAAAAATAGTAGCAATCAGTTGAAGCGTTTCAATAAGGCAGATGTTTCGGTTACCCAAGAATCTCTAAAATCAAGATGAATTTCATTAAAAAGAAATAAACTAAATGGTGTGGGAAAATGCCAAAAAGGGGATGTAGAAAAATATGTCTAGTTATATCATGACATTGACTTCTTTATTCAAATAACTCCTCAAAGGCGTAACAATGGGAATGATTCGCACATTATGCTTATTCACATTATACCTAGGTAGAGAAGGAAGAAATAGATGCAGGAAATTCAAAAAATGTTTTGCCAAACTAATATTACGGACAGTCATATCTTAACTTTCATGTTAGGGGTTCTTTGCTGTTATGGCATCCGATTTTCATACGATACCCAACATCGACCGCATTCTGATGCGCAACCTCCTCCGTCACAGTTGTAGGATAATTCAAATACACTGGGATCATTTCGTATTAGATCGACAAGTCGATCGCGATACGATCTAGGGGCCGTTTCCAAACAGGACTTATATTGATCTCGAGGACGTAGTAGGTATGCCTCGGGATATGTCGTAATCATGGTAGTCAGAAGACGGTGTTCGTCTTTGGATATTTGTAGGGGACCTGTTTGTAGCCAGAGTAAGGAATCTTGAAGTTGTTTTGGATCAGGAAGTTTCGGTCGATGGTATTTCTTAGTCTTTTCTGATGCATTGGCCCAAGCAGTCCAACCGTAGGCCTTCATTAACACCGATTCAGCACTTTCCGCAGGCAGAATCGAAGAAAGTATGTCAATAGACTCTTGCCAGATTTCTAAACCTCCATCCTTAGTCTTTGAAATCGCTTCGTGTATCACTGAAGCGATATTCGCATCGTCACAATTACTGTTTGAAGACAGATTCATCGGAACGTTCGTTTTCTCCGTCCTCGAAATGCATATGCCTGATTTGGACAGGCTAATAAAGGATAGCTGATGAGGAATCAAAAATGCTGTAGCGCAATCCAAGAAAAGAAGCGTCCAAAGTATTTTCCATTCACGTGCCATTTTCACTCAACGGTGCGTTTCATTGAATTTAATTTTTGTTTCGTACTGTCTCGGACGCTACGGCGGTATTCAAGATGAACTCTATTTTGTCGGAAGTTTTGCTCGCACTTAGTAACTGGACGAAAGTTTGATAGCATGGCTCAACTCAATTTGACTCTATTTATTTAGTACTACAATTGCTGTATACAAGTTGAATTGGATAGTGTTTCCACATACAGGGTGAATGGTAGGCTTCCTCATACAATTGGTAATGTTGAGGCTCAAGATGGAAATTATCCTCAACCATAAATTCATTTCATGAATTCTGATATTTGCTGTGATTGAAGACTTCAAATTTTATCAGCTTTTGAGGTGGCTACTTCTTGTTTTTGCTAGTAACTAATAAACCAAATATCATTCTGAAAATTAATGGAATGGTTGTTCCAGAAGGAAAACACCTCAGAAGATACAAAGCATCATCTGTTCCATAAGTTGCTACAGTCTTGCTGGATGGAGTGCACCACCAAAAATAATAGTTTGATTATAATTAGTTTGGTTTGGTTAAGAATTTCAAAAGGCAATGACGACTTGAAAAAATAAAGATGCATAACTGGGAGTAAAAAAGGAATGGAAAACTTGGAGAGAAAGGTTCAGCTAAGGCTAAGCATTCAGAACCAAGGATGTGGAACAATATGGAGTCTAAAGACTTCTGACGTGTTTGATGACAAAACAGAAAAAAGGAACAAAAATACTGAAGATAATTGATTGTAATCAGTTGGCATTTAAGGCAATGGTATTGTCAAATGACTTGATTGGAAGTATTGGAAAAAGTCTTTTTGAAATTGTGAAGAGTTGCAATACAAATTTTAATGAATATGGAAGTACTGCTTTGTCTTGGGAGAAAATCAAGAAGAAGTTTTGTCCATGCATCTGTTCCTTCCTTGGTGAAGACAGAGATGAATCTTAAATATCTACATTTAAAATTGAAAGTCATGGGTTCAGTATTTCCGATGATAAAAAGGGTATTGGAGTGATAGGTGAAGAATTAGAGAAGGCAATGACAATCTGGAGAAACTAGAACAATTAAATGAACATGAAGCATTAGATGTATCACTTAAAATAGTGTTCTTATAATTTATCGTCAAGAGGCACTCTAACAAATGAGATCATGATTAATAGAGATAAATTTCTTAGAGGACATGAAGATAGAATTCTTGAATCAATGGGGCTTATCTTGCACATGATGCTTTATCATATCCACTTTTCCTTCCACAAGGAAGACGTGCCTGGAGTATTGTAGCAATGAAACAACATAAGATTACTTTGAAATCATCTGTTTGATAAACAGTTATATTTATGAGTGAAAATTTTTCCAGCAATGTATTGTTGATTACTTTTCCAAAAGTGAACAACAAATTTGATAAACGTTAGAAACAATTAACAGCAGTTAAGACCTGAAAGCCAACATTTTTAATTCTAAAGTTATGATGGACATTATTTCATTTCTGGACCTCATTCAATGCATTGGCGTAGCACAAAGTGGAATATCTTCGACCATTACATAAATTGCGATGCTCTGAGATACACGTACAGTCATCTACTAATCTATTATTGCCGCCAATCGTGAATGAGAATTGCAAATTAGTAGCTGAGGAGACTGGAATCAGCATAGGACCTTAATATTCGAGGGAGTGCATGACATCCTAATTCCTTGATGGTAGAAAGACGAAACTAAATGGTTGGGTCCTACCAAAGTATCTTGATTGATTGATATTCGGAATTCTAAGCCTTGTTCAGTCGATCATAAGATGTTCTACCTATTAAATTCAGGGGGGTTCCTCAAAAAAATTACATTATTTTTTATCGTTGTCAAGACACATCGCCAACTGACATTTGTCATAGGTCGAATTACTATTTGTTTATCACCATACTCTGAAAACTTGCTGTCGTATTGTGCATTATTGTTCTTCTCACAAAAATTAAACATATCATTTGTTCTTGCGGACAAGCATTACTTTACATGATGCATACCTACTGATTCGGACATGGGGTGGGATACATGAGACGTGGAATCTGGAGCTGCTGAGGCTAGCAATCCGTCATGGTCGTGTAGTACATCTGCCGCAAGTCCCGGAGAAACAAATGAAAGTGCATGCGGTTCGATTTGGGAGAATGTATCATTATGCTCCGGGACATCGTTAGTGGATGCCTTTCTGGTAAGATCTTTCATATTTTTTCCGGTCAAAGCTGAAGTTTCTGCATCGGATATCTTGGTCATGATGGAAATGTGATTTGATGATTCTTAGAATTTAAATTTTTTGAGATGTGATTGACATTCGAGAAGCTGAGTTCGCATTCCGGCTCGCATATCATTGGATAATGCTTGTTGAATCTCGTCGAATCTTGAGGGTAATCATCATAGTCCAAACCGTCCAGGAATATCCATGTTGATGTTCAAAACGTTGATCCATATAGTTTGTAACATGTGGGAGTTTTTCTGGGACTCCCCCTGTTTAGTTTTAGCGATAAATAAAGAATCATGACTTCACCTTTACAAAGAATATTTGAAAGCAATACCTACATAGAACCACATGGTACATATTACAGCAGAAAATTCGGTTTTTAGTTCCTTCTAGAGCTAATTAACAATATATGTCAGAATTCCAATGATCTCGGAGTATCCCCCGTTGGATTATTCGGAGTATTAACAAGAATCACCGGAGTTCATAAATGAAAAAATGTTTCAATTATCTATTGTTGAATCAATACATCAATACATTGCATTCTCGAAAGGAGTTAATGAATTCTGATTTTCATGTCGAAGTTCTCTTAAAATTAGCTATCAGGACAATTGAAATGATACGTGCCAGAACAGATGCTTTCTCTTCAAGGACCACTTTGGTTGACAATGTTGAGTGGTTTGAGTAGTTAAGAAATATGTCTTTGACTTAACCTGTAGGATTAAGATGTAGTAAGTAGAACAAATTAAATAATTGCAAAAATAGCGATTGACAAGAAATTATAAGAAGGGTAATTGTTCTAAAATCTAGAATAAAGATGGTTCTTATTGAAGAGAATCTTCTGACCTGATCATCAAGAATTCATTGCTGTTCTTCTTGTTCAGAAAGGAGAACTTGCTAAATAGGTTTCTCTCTTAATCTCTAAAAGAGAAACTTAGGTTTCTCTTTTAATGTCTAAATAGAAAACCTATTAAATGGTTTCTCTCTTTTAGGGCTTAACTTCCTAATAGGAGAACTTATTGTTTGTTAGACTTTTCTCTAAACCTTATTAAAAGGAGAAAACTACATATATATGCCTGTGCAGGATTTACCTCACGACATTCGCTTCCTCTCACGGTGCCATTACGTACGGAACGCATGGGTATAGATACGCGCTGTACGTAGATAACCGTTGGATTACATAAGAAATAGATAGAATCAACCTATCACAGTAGAGCACCAAAATCATCAGTCATTTGTACAACTGTACAACTAATAGAAATGGGCCGTTGCATATAAGCGTAAGTATGACAGGAGTCAGCAGTAAGTGAATTAGTTTGATACTTAGAATGGCAAATTGATTGAGTGTTCTATTTGATTGTTCGGGTAAACCAAGAATTTTTCTACACAAAACGATTGCTTTTTAAGGCGATGTACTTATAAATTGGGAAAAATGCTAAATAGGGGATTACTAAAAGTCAATCTAGTTTTTTCATGACATTGAATTCATGTTTTCTAATTACTCTTTGAAGATGTAAAAACAGGAACCATTTCCCCTTGCATACATGTCAATTTTCTTTCTTCTACACTTGACATTGATCCGAGGTGTAGAATATGGAAAAGTGATACCAGAAACTCAAGATTAATTGTTTTGCCATACAAACATTAAAAACAGTACTTACCTGCTCACTTTGCTGTTATGAAATCGGATTTTCATACGATGCCCAACATCGATCACATTCTGATGTATAACCTCCTCTGTCACAGTTGTAGGATAATTCTGTCCTGATCTTGGAATAAAGATCATGGTCTTCCAGTTGGTAAGCACGGAGCATGTTCCCTAAAGCTCGGTGAACACTTTCTACAAAATTAGCTTTCGGTTTTTTTAAAGCTAGTGCAAGTGACTTTACCCCATGTGACTGTAAAAGTTCTTGGCACTCTTTACAAAGGAATTCATTTCCATTGTCGCTAATGCACCTTTTTGGGCGTGGATATCTGCAGAACCATGTTTGGACTGATATTTTTGCAGTTCCTTTGGATGTTCTATTCCGAATTTCAGCCACTTCAAACCAGCTAGTTTCATGATCACACATTGTGAGCGCAAGTAAAGTAAGTTATTTTCCCTGCTTTGTTGGAATGGTGAATGGCCCTATGAAATCTTATGTCCCAAGGGTTAGGGGCAAATCTTTTAAAGCTAGATGTCCGCATTTCTTACGGGTATTTTTACACCTTTGACATTGGCGACAGCTTTGATACTTTTTGAACATCTTTGCGGAGTCCTGGCCATATCAGATGTGAACGTATTGTTCCTTCAGTTTGTTGTGTACCCGAATGTTGTAATGCCATATGGTGCCAAATTAAGATTGGTTTCCTAAGTGTTTAGCCATGTAAATCTTACTGTGAAAAATGAGGCTGCAATGATGATTAACAGCAAAGTTTTGAATCTTGTAATTGGAGATACCTTTCATTCCTTCAGAGCAAAAGCGTTAATGCAGAAGAAGATGGAGTTTATCCATCTTGGATTTCAAATACAATATTACTTTCAGGATTTCCCGTTTGACTTAAAAATGGATAATTTTTAATTCTCCTCAGAAATCTAAATCCGTCAAGAGGACTCTCAAAAGAAAGTAGAATGCAGCTTTTAACAATCCAGAAATTCATTAAGAGGTAAACTTGTTGAAGGCAATTATGCATGATAGGAAGGCTTGATACCTAGCATTGTGATGATCCAAGATTGCCTATTACATTTTTTTTAAGTTTCCTGTCATTGGTGCCTTTGTAATACTACAAAAAAAGTCACGAGGACAGTCCTTGATAAAGGTAGGTGTATATTTGGAAACACTACTGCATATACAGGGACAGTTGTATGTGGCTTTGTCAAGAGGTAAGAATATAGATAAGAGTGAGCTAAAATCTGGATCAAATGATGATAATCTTCATAATGTTGTATATTCTGAAGTCATTTCTAAAATTAAAATGACGAGATACCTGTGATTAATGAATACCCATTCAGAAAATAAACGTATCACTATCACTAAGGTCAACTTCTAGTTTAGTAATAAATAGATTATTTGCTAGGAAATGAAACTTTCGTGAGATTTATATTGAAAGTTAAGATTAGATATACACTCCTACACCGCGCATGTATTAGTGCACACTTGCTGTTTTGATGGCCGATTTGGAAAATACTTGGAATCCTTTAAGATTTTTATATTTCTAGCCGATTTAAATCCAGAATTATTTTTAAAATTCTAATGTTATCGAGGACATCGCTTGCTTCCTGGACCTCCCACTCAATTCATTTGCGTAGCACAAAGTGAAATAGTTTTGAGCTTTACATACATTGAAATGCTCTGCGATAAGTGTACAGAAACCTACTGGTCTGTTTGTGGCGTCAATCATAAATGATAAGGAAACAGAATGATAATTTCAGCAAAAAAAAGGTATTATGTTATACCTCTGCAGATTTTGACACGGAAAAGGATGCTAAGTTCTAGTTAGGAGAAAGAAAGGAGTAAATTAGATCCTACCAAGGATGGAGATTCGGAATCCTTAGCCTTGTTCAGTCGATCACAGGAAGTTACCAAATTAATCGTTTTTTGATATATTAAATAACTTTATTTTTATATGATTTGCAAGGCACATCTTCATCTGTCATTCATCTTAGGTCGAATGAATGCTGGAATATGACCATTTCGAAGACTCGCTGCCGTTTTTGTATTCTTGTTCCTCTCGCAAAAATTAACATATCATTTGTTCTGGGTGACAAACT
>CAAAJI010000902.1:0-18148 GCA_900642245.1 Fragilaria radians | reverse complement strand
ACCCAATCCACAGGATAGGACATGTCCCTGTTGTGTACGGACCAATGTATGATGTGTGGCTGCTACGACCTGTACAGCAGGATCATCACGACGATGACTGAGTGCCATGGGTACCCAACGTTGTGGATGATGAGTCTGATGGGATTGTTTGGTCGTATCGGATACTCCTAATGCTGGATGATGAGCAGCACCAAAGGACATGACCTCACAAGCAAAGGAAAAGGGAGCAGTGTTGTCATTATTATGTGTTGTAGTATTGGAGGATATTGTTGTTGTATTTGGTGATGGATTGTTTTGAATGTTGTCGTCATCGTCATCATCATCACTATTGTCTTGAATAGAAAAGGAAGAAGCACGTATTCTATGCTTTGGTTGCTTCTTGGTTTCTTGTGTAAATACTCGTTTGATAGTTGGTACTAAAAGGGATTGACGAATCTGTTGCAACTTTGTAATTTGCAAGGAACTTAATAATTGAAAGGGAGTATACCCTTCATAATCGCAATGATTGGGGAAAGTTGTACCAGTAGATGGATGGTTGATACTCGACGTTGATTTTGTTGTTTTGACACCATTTTTGGTGGTAGTGTTGGAATGGAGTGTATGTGATGATGTTGGATGAAACAATAGATTCATGGGACGATCCAACAATCGAGTGTTGGGGAATCGTAATAGCAATAAAATGACGGATAAATTTCGTTGATAGATAGCCCAATGAAGTGGTGTATATCCTGATTCATAATCAGCTTGTGAAAGAAATTGTTCGACATGGTTGATACTCCAAGATTGTGGTTGTGTGGACTTTGTGACAGGTCGTGATTGTGGTTGTTGTAATGTTGAGTTTGTCATTTCTTGGGCACGTTCTAATAAACATTGGGCTGCCAGAAGAAGTGATGATGAATTTTGGTTGCAATGAGAATTAGTATCATGCGATGATGATGATGAATAATGATGTTCAGAAGAAGAAGGAGGAGGTGGATTGGATATAGAATGTAATAAATTTTGACCATTTTGTCGATTATACATTTGATTGGACAATTGAAGGACTTTATGAGCAGAACGTTCCTCCTCCACTATAGTATCTGTCATTGTAGTGGATTGTATCCATGATGATTGTAATGTTTTCGACATTTTTTGTTTTGTTTATGGAGAGACGCAAACGAATTGTACCCAAAAAGGAAGAAACAATGATTCAGCACTCAAATTCGTTTTTCGAGACGTTCGTTTCCGGTAGAAGGGAATCCGAGATTCATTTTAGAATGAATCCAATGTCAAGATTCTGGGTAGTAACGATAAGGTAAAAATCAATAGTGCTTTACCATGTGGCAGTTCCGTTTCTTTTAGTATCCGTACGAAATGGTGGCAACATGACAAAAAAAGTTCCGATAGGTGTACGTGGAACATAATGATGAGATCGGAAATGGAATTGTGAAATTTTCGCCATTCAAAAATCTAACAAATCCTTATTATCTTCAAAGTTTTCGTCTCCAGTGACGAAGTAGGATTTGACAAACACCAATTTGTGATCCTTGCGGGAAAACAAATTAATATATATATATATATATTCATCATCATCATCATGTTTTGTATTCTCCAGTTCCTTCATGTTGCTGTATTGCATGCCCTGTTGATGATGCAATTGAATCCAAATGTGGGGATGGCGGTGGATGCCTATCATCCATTTGGCCAATCCATGAGATCCCAACAGCATCCCATGAATGGAATTCGAAATAATAATAATCGTCATCGTCGTCAAGCATCCTTTGGAAAGTCGTTTCTTCCATTGTCTCATTCTTATTTGAAAATGACATTTCCTTCTCCCAACTCCTTCTTATCCTTACGTGGTGGTGGTAGTCTATTCTTGTCCACGACATCGGATGATTCCGAAACAGAAATCACAACAACAACAACATCGATGACTACAAATGAATCCAATGTCAAAGACAACCAATCTCTACAGAAATCCACGAAATCATCCAAGATTACAACGACTCTACTCTCTCTGGCTGTCGGGATACCCATGGCATTCTTGGCATATCAAAATCGACATCAATTATTTAATAAGCAATATCTTCAAGATAAGGTATTACATACACTCCAACAATTACATTCTGATCAAGATCCATGGCGTGGTATCCTCTATTATATTTTGGGTATGACCCTTTGGGAGGCATTGGGATTGTCTACCATACCCGTAGAGACGGCAGCAGGTATGGCCTTTGGATCGTTACCTCGATCGATTGTGGCATCCCTCACGGGTAAGATTTTGGGTGCATCGACTGCCTTTGGTATTGGACGGTATGTCCTTCAACGTCATGTACGGAATTATCTTGCCAACAATACACAATTCCAATTGTTGGAACAATCGGTAGCCTCTCAACCATTCATTACTGCGATGGTAATGAAATATTCTTGTATACCCGAATTATTTAAAAATTGTGGATCGTCTCTGTTATTACCTATATCCTTCCCAACCTTTGTCGGTGTGACGTTCCTTCATGGTGGGACCTTTACATGTGTCTGGAGTTGGTTAGGACATGATACAGCACTACGATTGTTAGATCCAACATTACCACCCAATCGTGCACTTCAACTTACCATGGCAATTGTCATGACATTGGGAATGTTGGCATCCCCAATCGTCATGGCATGGTTCTTTCGAGATTTGCAACAAAAACAACAACAACAATCCATCAGTCCCAATACTAGTTCAACATTGGAATGATTCGTTCCTAAACTCTTTGTTTTAAAAATAAAGGTAAATTAAAGTAGAACAACAACAATCCATCAGTCCCAATACTAGTTCAACATTGGAATGATACTTTAATAGCATCTTTGTTTCAAAAATAAAGCAAATTAAAGTAGAATTGGATCACGGACTGTTTGAAAAATTCTCTCTACTTCAGAGACAACTAGGATACTCCTTGTTGCTAGTCAAGTTACTTGATGTTTGGTTTTGTTATAGAGTCAATATACTTTTACTTTCTTGGAACAATTCATATTGGGATGAAGAACCAAGAAATATCTATTCGAAACGACTTGGATCTAGAGAAAGCACAAGTGCTGTGAATTGATTCCTGTGTAACTTCCAATTTGAGCGACAAAATGGAGGTTTTGATGAGTGTTTTTTTTGAAGACGTATATATACATTTTTTTTTAAAATCAGAAAAGGATTGGTAATGTAATAGAATTGTTTGAATGTCCTTGGGCTTCATTCCCCCCAATAAAGAAAACAAATGGTTGCTGTATCAGTTCTTGACTATTTCTTTAAAAAATATAGATATGAATGCACTTTTTGTTACTGAAATGTTTTCGAATTGAATGCTAGTCTTGTGCTTTGAGTCTTGCCACCTTACTCGTTCGTAGTAGTAGACCATTTTAATTTTGTTCTATCGTTCCATTGAGAAAATTGGAGATGTCATGTCGTGTATTACCCCGGTAGTGACAAAAGTTACCTATAGGTTACTTGGAACCAACAATATACACTTCTTCCAATGGTATTTTTCTTTTCCTGTATTCTTATACCATTCTGAAAATCACAATATACTCATTACTGTTCTTCTCCAAAGTGCTGGGGCAAACGGACAGCCGATTGTAAAGTTATAGTTATGTTGGTACGGGTATTTTTGGAAAACAGAATCGAAAATTCGTGGGATCTGTCCCTGTAAAAACTATAACGCCTTTTTCACCGAACTTTTCCTACTATACATGAAACAGAACGGATGCGCTCTTTTACAAAACGTAACACAATTCAAATCGCACTCCTAATTTTCACAACACGAACACATATTGATTGACTGTGACTATCCAAAACTCGAATGGTTCAATCTTATATGACTCCTATAGCTGGATGTTCTCATGTTTTAGTAGATGTCTTGGAATGGTATGCTCATTCGATGGTATTGGAATCCTCGGATGAAAGTAACATTCAATTTGCAGCCGAACAAATCGTTCAACTTTTATCCATACTTGGATTAAAGACTGGTCAAGACGTCTCATCCAAATCACATGGGTCGTCTCTCTCATTGTCACTTCCATTGTTGGATTCTTCAAATTCATTACTATTGGAAGATCATGTTTTAAATCGTTTACGATTAGCTACATTGGTTCATAGTATTTGTGGACGTGAACGATGGGGGAAAGATCCTAATGTTTTGGAACAAATTCTACCATTGGATTGGCAGCAAATGAAATTAATGTTGGAAGATTGTCGAAAGCATATGAAACCAAGCAAAGATTCTTGTAACAACAATCACCAGTATATTGAGATCGCATATAGGGATGTTATGAATTTGTTGGAATGTCATACCATTCTCGCAGACTTTCTTCATAATAGTGAGAGTAATGATAACCAGCAGGATATTCATCAGGTCTCCATCCGTTTGAACAATCTCAAAACTCGATTGAGAAAATTGACCTTTTCTACACTTGGTACAAAAACACCTACTACAAATAAAGTAACGGCTCCCATGGCAATTGTAGAATTTTTGCGACAAGATATCCTATCATCTCCAAAACGTTACATTAATGTGTATCAAAAGGCTCAAGACCATGTCCAATCGTTAATTCATACGATTGGTCAGCCATATAGCTATGATACCTTACAATGTAAGGTTCAAACATTGGCTCGTATTTGGAGTGAATCAATGTTGGGAATTCCCACATTGATTCAATTACAATATGGTGGTTTGTCAACCGAAACGTTTGACCCCATGACATTGGTAGGACCTATCACTGCTACCGATGATACGAAGAGTATATCCTCTTGGGGGATGGATGATGATGATGATGATGCTTGTACGGACGAAGAAATAAATACCAAAGTTGTCAACAATGGTACCCGGAAAACAATCCAAAAGAAGAAGCAACACAAATCAGAGAAGCCAAGAATTATATCTACTCATATTCCTCCTAACAATGCCAAAACGCAAACGGTTAGGCCTGTTGTAGCTTCTGAGAAACAACAACAACAAGCGTCACGATTCAAGAATAGTCATGTCAAGAATAGTAATAATAATGATGATGATGATGATGATGATGCCACAGTTTTAGAGGAGGATGATACTGCTGTTGCCATGACTACAATTCCTCCCATGCAAATTCGTCCCCGTGAACATTGGAAAGAATCCTTTGAAATATTGGATGGATTGAATGAATCGGATGTAGAGGTAGCATTAATGCAGGATAAGAGGGCAAAGTTGACAAATGTCAATAGTAGGACAACGCCACAATCCAATAAGCAGAGTACAAAAATTACGTCAAGATACAGTCTTCCAACATTTACGAATCGAAAATTATTACCAAAACAAGAGGGTGTCACTAAAAATTTAACAAGTGAGGCAATCTTTATGAAATTGATTCAGATTAGGGAGCAACAAGAACAAGAAAAGCAGCAGCTACAAGAACAAGAAAAGCGGCAAAAGCAGCAAGAAAGGCAACAGCAGCAACAAGAAAAGCAGCAACAGCAACAAGAAAAGCAGCATAAGAATATCCCAGTGGACCCATCAAATCCTCGTCCAAACAAGACGCTAACGGGTACAAAACGTCATGGTAATGAAGCAACCATGGAACCAAAATCATTGCATAAACGTTCTTCGGTAGATGCAACAAAGAAAATGAAGGAGAAGGTAAAGCCTATCGAAACAACAGAGAAAACAAAACCCGCCTCCACCTTGGGCGTAGATGTTGCTTCTCCTACAAAATCTGTAAAGTTGCAATCCAAGGAGAGGATGAATGAACAATTACGCCAAATCAATACTCCTTCCATTTCTAGCAAAACAAGTAGCACTACTCAGGATCCATTGTCCAAGACAATTCCAACAATTACAAATGCCATTCGTTCTATTATTCCTACCATGACGACCATATCAACAACAAGTACAGTGATTTCCAAAAAGTCCGTTGCTATACACAAACGTTCTCAGGCATCCAAATTTTTGATTCCAAAATCGGATTCTATGCGACGATTTCGTCGTAGATTCTTTCATGAAATTGTGGATTAAGGACAGGAAGCACAAAATTTTGTGTTGGGTTAACTATATACACATCTTTTCTTCTCTAGTCCTTGTCCCTGAAAGTAACCCTATAAGCAATACACATTTTCATACATCTTACAGTATTTCCTAGAAAAACTAAAATGCAAATCGATACACGTATTTGGGGTTGTGTTGGTTATATATATACCTGTTTCGAATCCTGGTCCCGAAAGTAACTTTACCATTAATACATATTTTACATCACACTTGAATCCTATCAAAACTATATACAAATCAAAAGACCTATTTAGGTAGAATCAATTTTGTATGTATTCGACCTTCATGCACTACTTGAAACTTAAAAATGATTCAAATCTCATATATTAACTTGGGCAACAAATCATTACTAGCAAAATTAATATAATATATAGGTAAGAAACGACATTTTGTTTTTCTCTAGAAATTAAAGAGGAAAAACATAAAAGGATAATTGTATTCCCAATCTAACTTTTGATCATTCAAAAGATAAAACATATTCCATCATTTGACAAAGGACACGTTGAACCTTTGGATTTTTTCCGGCACGAGCAACACGTTCTGTCATGACAGTTCGATATCGTTCATATCTTTGTGAACGTGTCATTCCAGGATCATAAATAGAATCTGGATCCAATACTGCCTGATCATGTTCCAGAGGGTCTAATAAGAATTCTTTGGCATTGTCCAAACAACTTTGTCGAAACGATGATTCATCCTGATCCGAATGTCGTAACAAATCATCCATTAATTCTTGTAATTTCATTTGACGGAATGATATTTGAGTGGATCGTTTAGTACTAGTGGAAGCGAAAGGATTAAAGCCCTGGTAACCTTGGTTATTGTCGTTGGTAGGAGAATTGTTACCTTGTTGAAACAATTTGTTGACATTCACTCGGTTAGCCTTCCTCCAAGATACGCCAAATGCACAACATCCATGTTCAGATAGTACAAAGATGAATACCAATAAAAGAATCCATCTAACCTTCGTCGTTTTTTCCATTTGAACTTTCTTCATCGTCTTGAAGGAAAATTACAAAGAATTGACATATTGCTCTCTGACACTGTACAGTTTTGTCTGACAACAGTATACTCTAGACACTTGTTCACTTACATTGAAGTTTGAACTTACTATCTTTCTTTCTCGTTAGAGTCATTTCTCCATTTCAAAGTGCAAATGACAAATTTTGGGGATGCGTTTGTGTATTTCATCACTGTTATCAGGATGCTGCTATCATTATCTGTTGAGATACTTTCAATCCATTACAACTGGTCATTCAAGGGCAAAGTAAAATTATTCATTCTCCACTCAATTTCCTTAATTTAAGGATACAATTCCTTAAGACTCAGAATTTCAGTCAACTTTTACTCCCCTAAAGTAAAAATCACAAATCATGAAAAATTCGTATCCAACATTTTTATCACCAGAGAAGTTAGACATCAATTCACCACCTAGCAGCATAGTAGAAAATTTCCTGATCCCTCAGCAGCAAATTCATATTTGCTCTCAACAAGTTGTCCTGGGTGTAATTGATTGTCTATACATCCATGACTATTGAAAAACCTGAAAGTTTCACGAGATATCATAGAAACTTCCTCGTTGAACAAATCTCCATCCAACTAATTCCTTGTCCTTTTAACAATAAATCTGGCTCTAAAGAAGTTAGGTTTTTGATGGGTGTTTTTTTGAGGATTTTCTTCTTGTTCTTTTCTTGAATATATTCCCTTGACTATGATGTATTATTCAATCAAATTACTGCCTTCTCATCTGCTTCCATCCTTTTGACTTAGTAGTCTGCAAGTCTCGGTTAATGATATATAGGACTTGCATGTTAGTCAGGCTTTATTCAGATTTGTGATTTCCCATTGATTTTCTTATGGATTGAACTCTCATCAAATGCTCCTCATCCATGACCTAATCTGGCAATTTCAACCGTCAAGGAAAGCAATTCTTGATGGGATGAATTGAATTGAATTGAAAACGAGGACATGAAAAATGTTACATAGCCACTTCATTTGCAGTGTCCTCCTTTTGCAATTGAAGTATACTTGGTATATTTAACTTAGTCCTTCTCTAAAGTAAAGCAATACGTGTCCTTCTTAATGAAGATGCAATCAGACCTTCATTTCCTATTTTGAACCGTCGATGCGAGTGATTTGAAATTGGAAAACGTGTTTTTGTCAGGTCACCTTACCGAATGACCATTACATTTCCCAGGACCAAAAAGATTCAGAGTAGTCGTGGTTGGAACATGAAAGAGGCATGTTTTATTTTTGTGACGAGAGCCTATATATACCAAAGAAGAGGATATTGAGATGAATTATGCATCCATCGCCTTCGTCATGGCTCTTTCCTTTCTATATTTTGATATTGTTATTTCTTCATCTCTTCCTATTGATGATCGAGAATTGAAGAATCGTATTATTGGAGGAACAACTGCGAATGCCGAAAGGTATCCTTACTATACATATTTAAGTATTTATTTCCAATCAGGCTCGTCATCATTCTGCGGAGGTTCTTTAGTCAATCCAGATGTTATTCTGACTGCAGCTCACTGCATTGATGCAAGCTATTTTGATCCAATCGTACAAATCATAGCTCTTGTCAATTATACACAGAGCGTTGCCGTCACAGGATTTCTAACAGGTTTCGAACATTATCGATCTGGAACTTCGTACATCAAGCACAGGGATTATGACAGTAGCAGAATCGTAAATGATATCGGTCTAATTCTTCTTGACTCACCAGTCTATGCAGTGACACCAGTGAACCTTAATGATAATGGCAATCTACCTTCTGTTGGTGATCCAGTCACTGTCTTTGGACACGGACGTATTTCCAACGCAGCGACAGCTCAGTTTCCTTATTACTTGATGGAAGTTAGTGTACCTATTGTATCCTTTCAAGATTGTAATGACCAAAATTCCTATTTGGGAGGAATTGTGGACCAATCCATGATTTGTGCCGGTGCTTCCTCCGGTGGAAAAGGTACTTGCAATGGAGATTCTGGAGGCCCCTTGATTATCCGTGGTAATTCAGCTACTCAAGACACTCAAGTAGGCATTGTTTCGTTCGGAAGTAGCAAAGGCTGTTCTATTGTCAACTACCCCAGCGTCTTTACGAGAGTATCATATTACAAACAGTGGGCTCAGGATTTGATCTGTCGATACAGTAATGCAAAACCAACATCTTGTTCAAATGTGGCTCAACCAACCAGTAAGCCCGCCGTTATGCCTGTAGTGGCAAATACACCAACTCGAAAGCCAAGGCCTACCTTCCGACCAACTCCTGTCCCCACGAGAAAGAAAGTACGAACAAGGCCGCCTACTCCAGAACCCACACCAGAACCAACAGAAGCACCATTTGCTCCCAATGCTCCTGTAAATTCTCCTACATTGGTACAAGCTCCTATTTTTAAATTTCCAATCTTTAATTGAATCAAGGATAGTCTGATGGGAATGCATAAAATAATAGTATCATTTTAGTTCTCAATAAACTGCGGTACTTTGATTGGTCCACCAATTCGATTTTTTGCAAATCGCTTGCTGTTTTTAACTTTCCACTGCAGTGAATGATATCGTCTTCTTATTTTCGCTTCATTGAGCTTATCATAATTGCCATCTCAGATTAATGATCTTGATAAATTCTTATAACTTGATTTCAATATCAATTGCAGGTCCAATGGTATGGAGTTTGAGCATTTTCTAGAAATTAATGAATAGTCTTTTCAGCCTGGCAAGAGCCCAATTGTCTAGATCCTGTTTCTGATTGATGTGTGAGTAGAACTTTCCAACCGTTTGATTTCATTTAGTCCAAGGAGAAACCTTTCTGATTTGGCATCGTACCACCTCAAGCCCCCCATATACCACCGCTAAAAGAACGTACATCGTTGACCCAGTTTCAGGATAAATTTGTTGACTTTGAAGTAATCTTCTTGGTTACACCTTTATTTTCATAGGTGATGTCAAGTTCCATTATTATGTTGGGAAATAAGTTACAAAATTCAACTTTATACATTAGTGTTAGTACTCATTGCTAGCTTGAAAGTTGTCATAGCTTTTGATAGCGTCAGAATATCATCGGGATCTTTTATTGTTTCTGCTTTATGTTGTAGCAACCAGCAAGATTGATGACATAATTTTCACATAGCAATGCCATTTTACTGTTCTTTATTGTGGAGTATCCATGATCTCCTTACTTATGGTGTCAATCCATCACTGTCGGAATCGGTCTGGGATCGGTAAAGTATTCATTTGGAATATTCCATCCATGAGATGCAGTTTGTATTTATATGGTTAGCATTTGCTGCAGACCAGACAATACTTCTAGTTAGAGCATAGCCTAAGTCGTGTTTCAACATCTTTCATAGTTTCAAGTCACTCTATAGTTTCTGGAAATTTTGCGACTGGGTCTTTTACGGAATACTCTTTGACTAGCAAAACATAGATAGGTTGGCATACCTCTCCCTTGATACCTTCTGGTATTTTCCCATTACGTTTGCAATCTGCACATAAGGTTATGTGCATGTGCAAAAAAAACGCACTGAAACCATGCATTGTCTAGAGCACCTGTTCTGACAAATTTCATTGGAGCATGCAAATATTCGCATAATATCTGCGAATCCACTTCAATGGTGCACAAAATGATTCTCAACATTAGTTTGATGTATCTACTTGATTCCAACTTAAATGACAGCATGTTTAAGGTACAGATTATCTTTTCTAGCAATTCGCGGTCACAAAACAGGCTTTCATCACTACCAATTCGATTTTGCCTAGAAAGCTGTGTCCTATTGATTCTTCTTCTTGTCTACCCTGCCGTGAATTGAACCATGAGCTAAGGATACATGAGGCAAACGTAAAGGCGTTATGTAAGGAAAAAAAATCGAAGCTATAAAATTCTCTCCCTGTTTCCTTTGGTCAAAACGACCAAAATCCAAATTGAATTATTTTTCATACATAAAATAATCTGAGTCGCGGATATGGGAATGACTACTTCTGTTTACCAATATGAATTGCAATAGGAACATAAATCGATTTCTAGGTACACAGATGAAGGGTAAGGTGTATTTCCCGCTTGCATATGTCGTGGCATATGCAATCCTTTCTATCGCCTTTGTAGCTACTTCTGCAAATGAAGTCGACGAAAGAAAATTGAATAGTCGAATCATTGGTGGGTCGATTGCAAATGCAAAGCGATACCCATACTACACGTTTTTAGAGATTACTTCCATATATGGGACATCCTTCTGCGGGGGATCTTTAGTGAATCCAGATGTTATTTTGACGGCAGCTCACTGTATTGACGCAGATTTTTTTGGCTTTGATGGTATCATTAAAATCGAAGCTTTTGTGAATTACACGAAAAATAAGGGCATCCTAGAAGAACTAACAGGTTTTGAACATTATCGATCTGCAACTTCGTTCATCAAGCACAGGGATTATGACAGTAACAGAATCGTAAATGATATCGGTCTAGTCTTCCTAGACTCACCAGTCTATGCAGTGACACCAATCAACCTTAATGAAAATGGCGATATGCCTTCTGTTGGTGATCCACTTACTGTCTTTGGTCACGGACGAATTTCCAACGCAGCGATATCTCAGTTTCCCCAATACTTGATGGAAGTTTCCATTCCTGTTGTTTCCTTTCAAGATTGTAATGACCAGAACTCGTATGCTGGATATATTGTGGATCAATCTATGATTTGTGTTGGTGCTTCCTCTGGCGGAAAAGGTACTTGTAATGGAGATTCCGGTGGTCCCTTGATCATCCGTGGTAATTCAGCCACACAGGACTTACAAGTAGGCATTGTTTCGTTCGGTAGCAACAAAGGCTGTTCTATTGTCAATTACCCCAGCGTCTTCACCAGAGTATCAAATTACAAACAGTGGATACAAGATCTGATTTGTCAATATAGTAACGTAAAGCCAACGTATTGTTCAGATGTGTCTCAACCAACCAGGAAGCCCACCACTGTGTCTGTAATTGCAAAGCCACCAACTCGAAAGCCTAAGCCTGCATTCCGTCCAACTCTTGCCCCAACTAAAAAGAAACAACGAACAAAGTCACCAACCCCGGAACCCACAAAAGCACCATTTGATCTCAATGCTCCAGTAAGTTTTCCTTCATTTTTACAAGCTCCCATTTTTAACTTTCCAATCTTTAATTGAATCAAGATTAGTGTAATGTGTTTGCCTAAAAATATTTTGTAATGTAGCAATTTGTTCTTCATCTGGAAAGGATTAGATTCTAATCTCTGTTTTCATAATGGAATGCAAAGTCTATGCCCTGAATGGATTGTATATCCAAGCTTTATGTGCAGATTTGCCAACCGTAATGCATGTAACCTTAGAATGATAGAATGTTGGAGGCAAAAACAATGGTATCCTCTATTGGTCTGTTTTTCTATTGATTTGAGTTTTACATGCTTCCCAAAAGGGATTCATGTCCTAATGTTCAATACATATCATTATTTGGTTTCCTTTTATTTTCGCTCCAATCTGCTGCCACCCTGGTTTGTGCACTTTGAACATACTTTCTAGATAAATTTTTTATAACTGACTGCTATCATGGATAAAATGATTAAGACTGATTATTATTTCTCACTCTACAAATAAAGTTTTATAACTGACTCTTGATTTAGACTATTTTTCAAAGGATCAACTAAAGCCATTTGCTTTCCCTCTTATACCATCAAACAATATGCTTATTTGAAGCCCATGGTGTACTTACTACCTTTGCAAAAAAAAGCATTACCTCGTTGCATCAATGCTGAGTTAACTAATTCCAAGGATATATTGAAGTGTCCAATGCAAATGACCACATATCGACACAGTTCCTCTACTCCAAACATATCACCGAAACAAACAACGACTAAAAAAAATTACAAGGAACTTTTTCATCCCAACCAGTCGTGACAAAAAACACCCCCAAACCAGAGAAGAAAGGCCTCTTTTATGTCATTCCATTCACACATCTAGCAAAGCTAAATGATTCATTTATAGGCAACTATAAAACTCCGTTAAAGCTGACAAGAGTATCAAAATTGACAGATGAAATATGTTGCCTTCATCATGGCATGTGCATTTACGTCTCTAGACACTGTGACGTCTTCCTCTCTCCCTAGTGATAATCGAGATTTGAAGAATCGTATCATTGGAGGGACCATTGCCAATGCCAAACGATATCCATACTTCACACTTTTAACAATATATTACCAATCAGGCACATCCTTCTATTGTGGTGGATCTTTAATACATCCAGATGTCGTATTGACTGCGGCTCATTGCCTTGATGCAGATTCGTTAGATCCCATTGCTCAGATTGATGCTCTTGTGAATTACACACGAAGTAAGGCCGTCACAGGACTCCTAACAGGCTTTGAACATTATCGATTTGGGATGACACATTATCAACATACAAAATTTGACAATATCAGACTTGTGAATGATATCGGTATAATCTTTCTGGATTCACCAGTCGATGCTGTGACACCTGTCAATCTAAATGATAATGGTAATATACCTTCTGTGGGTGATCCAGTAACTGTGATTGGTCACGGTCTCATGTCCAACACAGTAACGACATCTCAGTTTGCTAAATACTTGATGGAGGTTTCCGTTCCTGTCGTATCATTTCAAGATTGTAATGATAAGAATTCCTATCGAGGAACAATTGTCAATCAATCCATGATTTGTGCTGGTGCTTCTACCGGTGGAAAAGGTAGTTGCAATGGTGATTCTGGTGGACCATGGATTATCCGTGGTAAGTCAGCCACACAGGACCTACAGGTTGGTATTGTTTCGTTTGGAAGTGACAAGGGATGTTCGATTGTCAATTATCCCAGTGTCTTTACTAGAGTATCAACTTACAAACTGTGGATACAAGATATGATTTGTCAATACAGTAATTTCAAGCCAACGTCTTGTTCGAATGGTGCTCAACCAACCAGTGCAAAGCCATCCCCCATGATGCCTGTGGTCATGAAGCCACCAACTCGAAAACCTAGGCCTACATCTCGACCAACTCGGGATCCTACTAAAAAGAAACGACGGACAAAACCACCGACTCTAGAACCTACATTACAACCAACAGAATCACCAATCATTCCCAGCGCACCAGTGAATCCTCCTTCATTGGTACAAGCTCCCTTTGTTTCATAAACTATTTATTAGAAATACTTGGTAGTGTTGAAAATAGAATACCATGAGAGGAAGATTCATTTCGGTCGTGCAATCATAGAATCTTGAATTAAGATATTTACAATTAGCTAAAACTAGATTTTTTTCGTTTGTACAACATTGATTCGATAAAGGGTTTACAATCATATTATACATGTGATATACGAAAAGGTGAAGTTTAATTTCAAGGACAAACTGTAGAGACTATTTTGCCCTATAGTATCGAAGGGAACCAAAACTTCAAATTATCGTTTCGGCGTACTTTTCGTATACATATTGGACTCATGCAGAAATTGATAGGCACGATTGCGATACTCGATTTGCACAATGGGATGAAAGGGATCGACATACTTCTTACCAGCCAAAAAGGCACACAAATCAGCAGCAAATGTTTGACAATTCTTTCGTAATTCTTGATAGGAACAATCCCGTCCGACATAGTTCAAGAGATATAGTGCAATATCACGTTTGGTCCGAAAGGACAATCGTGCCACATGAGAAAAGGTTACCTGAGGATCGACAAAGCGTTCATGTTTACCACGATATTGTTGTAAGTATTGTACGAATTCGTCCAAACTTCGTTGTGGGACATCAAAACAACGAATCTCACCAGCAGTTCGGATGAAATCGGATGTCCATACCAATTTTCACCATGTCCACCACCAAGTTTGGGTACGGACGGAGATTTTTGTGGAACAATAGATAGACTCCTACGACCATCCATGGTTTGTTCTACTCCTTCTACATCTAATTCCATTGCCTTACTTATATTTGATGTATCATACCATTCATCGTCGTCGTCATCATCATCGTCTTGTTCGGACGCGGCAACTAAAACATTATGTTATTGGACGAATCCGAAGACTCGGACGACAGGAAACTAATCTGATTGGACTATATTCTCCAATTCTTGGTACTTGATGAAGGAAATCAAGTTCAACATCATTGTGCAAGAATTATTAACGTTTTCATCATTAGTTCATAAATTCTTTTTGCTCCTTAAGATTCACAGCAAACACTCATACCAGAGTACTTGTTACAAAGCATTGCATTGGCGTGGTATTTTAGAGCACTGAAATGGGAAAATCAAGACTAGATCTTGCTTTACCTTCTTTGCAACCTAATTTGTCCTTTTCCAATAGTATTGTTTACATGGAGTAAGAAAAAAGTTTCCTGAATGCTGAACACAGAAATTTCTGCATTTACCAATAAGCTAGCACCAGTTCTTGAATCCACAAAAGATTATGATATGTTCAAATTAAGCGAACTGCTTTAATGCATATGTTATGGCATGTATGATTGATATCACTCATATAAAATTGCTTCCTGCCTCAAACTCTAATTCAATTCCAGCAAATTCATTTAATCAGTAAATTTTCCAAGTATTTGCCCTGGCCTTCAATTGAGATCTTTCGTAAAGCATCACTTTACTTTGGTAGGCCTTCACAAAATGATTGGATACGAAATCAGATGTAGGGCAGAACCACAGAATTCCAACATGGAAGCATTGATTGAAATCCACGGATACCTAAATGGAATGTAAATAAGATGATAAGTCTTTGATCATTCAGACGTTATAAAACATTGGTTTGGGTCTCCTCTATGAATTCTATGAAGCAAGAATTTCAAATCTTATTTTTTATATATTTTATCTGAATCAAAGATTCCGTTGTACGACGACAATGCAATCTCTCACACAGTAGTATTGGATAAGCCAAATCTATAACCATTTCAACTAAACGAGGGAGAACCATAGGAAGGAGATTGTCCGAATGAGGGAGAATTTGCAGCGATTGGTGCTTCTGTGGGCTCTGGTGTAGGCGGCCTTGTTCTTGTAGGCGCGGGAGTTGGTTTAGCGACATTTGAGCAAGATGCTGGCTTCACTTTACTGTAGAGACAAATCAGATCTCGAACCCACTGCTTATAAGTTGACACTCTGGTAAACACGCTGGGATAGTTGACAATAGAACAGCCTTTGCTGCTAACGAACGAAGCAATACCCACTTGTAAGTCTTGTGTGGCTGAATTACCGCGGATGATCAAGGGACCTCCAGAATCTCCGTTGCACACACCTTTTCCGCCTGAGGAAGCACCGGCACAAATCATGGCTTGTTCCACAATCCATCCCCCATAGGAATTCTGGTCATTACAATCTTGAAAGGAAACAACAGGAACCGTCACCTCCATCAAGTATTGAGGAAACTGAGATGCCGCTGCGTTGGAAATACGTCCGTGACCAAAGACAGTTAATGGAGAACCAACAGAAGGCGAATTGCCATTATCATTGAGGCTTACTGGTCTCACTGCATTGACTGGTGAGTCAAGGTAGACTAGACCGACATCATTTAAGATTCTGGTCTTGTCATAATTCTGGTGTTTGATGTACGAAATTCCTGATCGAGAATGTTCGAAACCTGTTAGCGAGCCAGTTCGAGTGTAATTTACGAGAGCTCTGATTTTTATGATTGGATCATTAGCGCTGGGGTCAATACAATGAGCTGCCGTCAAAACAACATCTGGATTCACCAAAGATCCTCCGCAAAACGAGGATGAGCCAGATTTGAAAGTAACACTTAAATATGTATAATAAGGATAGCGTTGGGCATTAGCAATCGTCCCTCCAATGATACGATTCTTCAAATCTCTGTCATCACTCTGAGACTCTGTTGTCACTTCACTCTGGACCTGAAGAGGTGAGGAAACAACGACATCAAGAGAGAGAAAGGCACATGCCATGGCCAATGCGATGGATGCATAATTCATCCAAATCATTTTCGTTAGCTTTGGATTTCCAAGGCGCTTAAGTTGTGTGAAAAGTAGAATTAGACGTTGTTGATCAAGGAAGGGCGAATACCTTTCGTGAAGTTTGTACCACGACCACACGACAATTGTCGTAAGGGATCATGTATGAAAAGTTTCCAGTAATGTTTAACGAATTCTACGAGTTTTCGAATCCAAGATCGTCAGTGTGTGGCAAAAATGACCTTCCTCATAACCTGGCTGATAACCAAAACAATGCAGGAGTTACTAGCCGAAAAAGAGGTCAGAATCTTTAGAAAATACTTTTCATCTTTGATCTTTACTTCTATGAATTGATAGTGCTGTCCTGTAATTTGTATACTTTTTATCAGACCCAGCAGCTCCCTGTGAATTCTACTTCTCAATTGGTTGAGTTGTGTATAGTTGTATAGATTTGTACACTTGGAGTTGTGGTGTTTTTATAAATGTTGTTGTCATATGCCTATTTCTCCTAAATCTGATTGATAACAAAAAATCGTTGTTTTATCACCTGAGGCTTGCTTCACTGATCCTTAGTAGTATTGGTATACGACTCCTCTTTTTCACTGACTCCTGTTGCTTGTTGGTGCTGTTTTGTCAAATATTTATCCCTTCCCTACCGTGCGGTATTTCCACAATATCCTTGTCCTGACATTTGCATCTCAAGCTATTGATGTTTTGAATAAGGATGTTGCGGTGAATATTACAGACAGAAAATAATCCTATATCACAATCAAATTGGCGCATTTCTTCGATTCTCATTCAAAATATAATGTGTTTCGACATTCTGTGATTAGAGATTTTTAATGTAACATAAAATATGATTAATCAAATCTTAAAGACGCTGTAATAATCAGGTAACAATTGCCAAAATGTTGAAACTATTTTGAGCGCAAAATAAATTGTATACAAAGACTATCAATCAGATCAGTTGGTTGTAGTAAGTCAATGCTTTCCGAGCGAGTACACGCTGAGAATTTGCATCATACGTTTCAAGTACAAATATACGAGATACGTATTTGAGTATGTCAGTTTCTACTGATTTAGGTCAAATTACGTCAAGATTCCGAATTCCATAAAAGGTGAAATAATAAAAGGGAATTTTGTTTTGTCCGTCTGTCTGTCGTCCAAAATGTTCCGTGAGTGAATATTTGTCTGTCTATCCACCAAAGTTGTGT
>CAAAJI010000900.1:0-18152 GCA_900642245.1 Fragilaria radians | reverse complement strand
GCCCGATCCGGCCGCCCTGATGCATTGGGAGCATCGCGCGCGGAAATGTAGCCGATCGATCCTCACCTCATCGCTGGATCGTGCCGAAGTGCAATATACGTGCGGTAGCGGCGACTTCGGGACGTCGCGCGTCGAAGTGCTGACCCCTCGCTCGATCAAGGTTCACGCGCAGGGCATCTCCGGAGGTCTGCCGTTCGATCGCGTGATCCACGCGCGCCGGGTCGGAGCCTGCCAGCCGCAATAATCTGCCTCATTCAGCATTTGTTTAACCCTGTTCGTCAATGATTGGGCCGTGCACTCGATGAGGGCACGCTTTCCTCCCAATGGGGCGTCTTTGCGCCCGACCTGGGGCCGCTTCGGCGGCCCCTTCTTTTTGTGCGTCGAGAGCCTTAGATCGCGACGATGGCATCGAATGGGAAATCAGCGGTGGTGTTGCTGTCCGGCGGGCTCGACTCGATGGTCTGCGCGGCGTTGGCGCGCGAGCAGGGCTTCGCGGTGCTCGCCCTCACGATTGATTATCAGCAACGCCATCGGGTCGAGTTGCAGGCGGCGACGCGGATAGCCGCCTTGCTGGCCGACCGGCACATCGTCCTGCCGATCGATTTGAGAGCATTTGGCGGCTCGTCGCTGACCTCCGATTCGGCCGTTCCCAAAGGCGGCGTCGAGGCGGGCATTCCGTCAACCTATGTCCCGGCGCGCAACACGGTGTTCCTGAGTCTCGCTTTGGCATGGGCCGAGGCCAGCGGAGGCCGCGACCTGTTCGTCGGGGTCAATGCACTTGATTATTCGGGCTATCCCGACTGCCGGCCTGATTTCATCGCGGCATTCGAAGCACTGGCAAACCTTGCGACCAGGGCCGGGGTCGAGGGGGAGCCCTTCACGATCCACGCCCCGTTGCAGCACATGACCAAGGCCGACATTGCGCGCGAGGCTGCTCGGCTCGGCCTGGACGCCGGGCTTAGCCACAGTTGCTATGATCCCGCCCCCGACGGCGGTGCATGCGGACTTTGCGACGCGTGCCGGTTGCGGTCGAAGGGCTTTGGCGAGGCTGGTCTGCCGGACCCGACGCGGTACCAATGACCTATGCCGTCAAGGAAGCCTTCCTAACCCTGCAAGGGGAGGGGGTGCAGGCGGGCAGCCGCGCGGTGTTCCTGCGCTTTGCCGGCTGCAATCTTTGGTCGGGCCGCGAGGTGGATCGTGCCGCGGCGGTGTGCACTTTTTGCGACACCGATTTCGTTGGAACGGACGGTGTGGGCGGAGGCAAATTCGCAAGCGCCGAAAGCCTCGCGGCGCATATCGCTGGACTGTGGGGCGAGCAGCGAGCGCGCCGCCTGGTCGTGATCACCGGCGGCGAGCCGATGCTGCAGCTCGACCCGGCGCTTATCGACGCGCTTCATGGCCAGGATTTCAGGATCGCGGTCGAAAGCAACGGGACGATTGCCGCCGTTTCTGGGATCGACTGGCTGTGCATCAGCCCAAAAGCGGGCAGCGCGGTAGTGCAACGCCGGGGCGACGAATTGAAGCTGGTGTGGCCACAAGCCGGGATCGACCCGGCCGAACTCGAAGCATGGGATTTTGCGCACTTCCTGGTCCAGCCGATGGACTGCGCCGACCGGGATGCGGCGGTGGAGGCGGCCATCGGGCTGGCGATGGAACGGCCGCGCTGGCGGCTGGCGCTGCAGGCGCACAAGGTCGTCGGGCTGCGCTGATCCTTGATGAACGAAAAGGGGCTGGCGGATCGCTCCGTCAGCCCCGATTCCGATGTAGATGACGACGCCCCCGAAAGGGGGCGCCAGTCAATTACATCGCGTTGTTGGTGGTCGTCGTCGTGTTCATGTCGTTCGACATGTTCATGTCGCCGTTCATGGTCATGTTCGCATCGGCGGCCATGTTGGCGTCCGCGTTCATCGCACCATCGACAGCAGTCGTGTCGTTGGTGACAACGTTCTCGACGTTCATGGTCTCATCGACGTTCATCGTGTTTTCGGCAGCATCGTTCTTGCTGCAAGCAGCAACTGCCAGGGCCGCACCAGCGACCAGGATAAGAGCACGCATTCAAAACTCCCTTGATTTTTTACGACCTGGAGCAGGTTTGCCCCACTTTCCAAATCGCCCGCATAATAGGGCCTGACGTTCAATCTCTCAAGGGTGTTTCGTTAGCGACCCAAATTCCGCAGAAAAGCAGGAAAAGTCGTGTGAAGGGCGTGGTCGAGATCGGCCATTGTGAACGGCTCGCCCAGTACCTTGAGACTGGTCACGCCAAAGCCTTCGATCCCGCACGGGACGATGCCCGAAAAGTGGGCGAGGTCGGGCGCGACATTGATCGAAAAGCCGTGAAGCGTGACCCATCGCTTTACCCGCACCCCAATCGCGCCGATCTTGGCTTCGTCCGCACCGCTTCCGGTCCAGATGCCGATCCGTCCGGGCTCCCGCCGCGCCTCGACGCCGAGAGCGCCAAGTGCGTCAATCATCCAGCCTTCGAGGGCGTGAACGAAACGGCGAATGTCGCGCCCGCTTCGTTCGAGGTCCAGCATCAGATAGCCGACACGTTGGCCGGGGCCGTGGTAGGTGTAACGTCCGCCGCGTCCTGCCTCGAATACCTCGAAGCCCTGGGGGTTGAACAGTTCGGCCGGGTCGGCGCTGGTGCCGGCTGTGAACAAGGGCCCGTGCTCGAGCAGCCAGACGAGCTCCGGCGCGGTGCCGGCACGGATCGCCGCTGCCCGCGCTTCCATCGCGGCAAGGGCCTCGCGGTAGGGGGTAAGGCCATCGCTGACCTGCCACTCGATGCCGTCCGTTGAATCCATTCAAGCGCAATGGCGCGACCATTGGCTGCTCGCAAGCAATTGCCTTGTTTGCGGGCATTACGCATAGACGGAGCAAGATGAAGGGGATTGAGCAGTGAAATTGTCGATCGGCAAAGCGTGGGAAGAGAGCAGTGCATTCCTCGGACGCGAGGCGCGGCTGGTGGCGCCGGTGGCGCTTGCAACCTTTGCATTGCCTTCGATCCTGGCCGACTGGGCCTACCCTGGCGGGACGGCCGGGAGCGGTGCAGGCTGGCTGCTGCTGTTCGTTTTAATCGCCGTGCTGATCGGCCAGATGACGATCGTATTGCTCGCGACGGGATGGCGCAGCAGCATCGGGGAGGCGATGACGAAGTCGGTGCGACGGGTGCCGGTGCTGATCGGAGCGTTGCTCATAGCCTTCCTTCCGGTCTTGCTGATCGCGGTGGTCGGTTTCGGCGCGGCGATTACGAGCGCCGGGATTACCGACCCGGGCGCCCTGACGCCGGATACGATTGCACGGCTGCCCAATATCGCGTGGCTGCTTTTATTCCTGACGCTGTTTTTCATTGTCGCGGGCGTGCGGCTGTTCCCGATTTCAGCGATCGCCGCCAGCGAGCCAGTCGGTCCTGTCAAGCTCCTCAAGCGCAGCTGGTCCCTCACCAAGGGCAAGTTCTGGCGGTTGTTGGTGCTTGTCCTGCTGCTCGGGATTGTTGCCGTGGTGCTCGATGCGGCTGTCACTGCCGTGGTCGGCTCGATGGCGGCGCTCGCCGCTGGCGAGCCGCGCGCGTTCAATCTGTCAGCGTTGTTGACCGCGCTTGCCAGCGGTCTGGTCGGAGCACTGGTTTCGAGTGTCTCGGCAGTCATGGTCGGTCGGGTTTATGCCCAGCTGTCCGTCCAGCCCAGTGTGCCGCCAACAGCCTGATCGTCAGGCCCAGCGAGCAAGTGGTGGCAGGCTCATCAGAATCGCGTCGATATTGCCGCCGGTTTTGAGCCCGAACAGGGTGCCGCGGTCGTAGAGCAGGTTGAACTCGACATAGCGGCCGCGGAATTCCAGCAAGGCTTCGCGGTCTTCGTCGGTGAACGGCTGGTTCATGCGCTTGCGGACCAGTGCCGGGAAAATGTCCAGGAAGGCCTCCCCGACATCGCGCGTGAACGCGAAATGCTCGTCGAAATGATCTTCCAGCCGGTCGAAGAAGATGCCCCCCACGCCGCGTGCTACGTTGCGGTGGGGAAGCCAGAAATACTCCTCGGCCCACTTCGAGAAGCGCGGATAGAAAGTCGGATCGTGCGCGGCGCAGGCAGCGCGCAGGCGGGCGTGAAACGCGTCGGTATCGTCCGCATAGGGAATGGCCGGATTGAGATCGGCACCGCCCCCGAACCAGCGCCGCGTGGTGGTCAGGAATCGGCAGTTCATATGCACTGCCGGGACGTGCGGGTTGGCCATATGGGCGACCAGGCTGATCCCGGTCGCGAAAAAGCTCGGATCAATGTCGGCGCCCGGAATCGAGGCCGCGAACTCCTCGCTGAAGCGCCCGCCGACAGTGGACACGTTGACCCCGACCTTTTCGAAAACCTTGCCGTTCATCTGCGACCGGACACCGCCGCCCCCGGGCGACCCATCCGTCTCCGTGCGATCCCAGGGTGTATATTCGAAGGCCGCGTCACTGCCGGCGTCGCGCTCGATCGCTTCGAACGCAGTACAAATTCGGGTGCGCAACGACTCGAACCAATCGCGTGCGGCTTGTTGCTGGTCGTCGAGCGGGTTCATTGGGGCAGGCCTCCGGTCTGGCGGAGCGCTTCGCCGAGCGCGAGGGCAGCGGCGGTGGCGAGGTTGAGCGAGCGAACGTCGGGGCGGATCGGGATGCGCAGTATGGCGTGGCAGGTAGAAGCGACCTTGACCGGGACCCCACCGCTCTCCTTGCCTAGCAATAACGTGTCATCGGCCGCAAAGGAGAATTCATAGGGAGACTGCTCGCCCTTGGTCGAGAGCAGTATCACACGGCCGGAAGTAGCCTGTTGAAAGGCCGCGAAATCGGCGTGGCGGGTGATTGCCACCGCGTCGATATAGTCCATCGCGGTTCGGCGTACGCGCTTGTCTTCCCAAGCGAATCCCATTGGCTCGATCAGGTCTACAGCGACCCCGAGGCAGGCGCCCAGACGGAGCACGGCTCCGACATTCTGGGCAATCTCGGGCTCGTAGAGGGCGATGCGCATCGCCGTCGCGATAGTCTCCATTCCGCTCGCCGCACAAGGGGCACGCCAGTCTTGGCAATTTGACCGTTTGCAAGCGCCGGTCGAGCCGCTATCAGGCGCGGCAATCGCTCGGGGGCACTCTGGCGGTACCGTTTCTCGTGCCGGTCGGTACGAAGCAATTTCGACTAAGGGTGAGCATGGCCACGCTGGAACAATCCGCAGGCAGTCCGGAGCCGGACTCGAACAGCGAAGACGGCGTCCGCCGTCGGGATTTCATCAATATTGCGGCGGTGAGCTTCGCCGGGGTCGGTGCCGCCGCGGTGGTCGTGCCGATGCTTTATCAGATGAACCCGTCAGCCGACGTGCTGGCGTTGGCATCGACCGAGGTCGACATCTCCAAGATCGCGCCGGGCCAGTCGATCAAGACCGTCTGGCGCAAGCAGCCGGTATTTGTCCGCAATTTGACCCCCCAGGAAATTGCCGCGGCCAATGCGGTCCCGCTGAGCGAGCTTCGCGATCCGCAGTCGCTGGCCGACCGCACCAAGCCGGGCAAGCAGAACTGGCTGGTGACCATCGGCGTCTGCACGCACCTCGGTTGCATTCCGCTGGGCACCGGCGAGGGCGAGAACAAAGGCGCGTATGGCGGTTATTTCTGCCCGTGCCACGGATCGGCCTATGACACCGCGGCGCGGATCCGCACGGGGCCGGCACCGACCAATCTGGTGGTGCCCGAATATACCTTCACGTCCGACACTGTCGTGACGATCGGCTAAGGGGCGACGAGATGAGCTTTTCCTGGGCCAAGCCCTACGAACCCAAGTCGAACCTCGGCAAGTGGTTCGACGACCGACTGCCGCTCCCGCGCCTTGTCTATGGCGCCATTGGAGGCGGTTACCCGGTCCCCCGCAACCTGAACTACTTCTGGAATTTCGGGGTTCTTGCGGGGATCTTCCTGACGATCCAGATCGTCACCGGCATCGTATTGGCGATGCATTATTACTCGTCGGCGGACGGTGCGTTCAACTCGGTCGAGCACATCATGCGCAACGTCAACGCCGGGTGGATGCTGCGCTACGCCCATGCCAACGGCGCGAGCTTCTTCTTCATCGTCACCTACATCCACATCTTCCGCAGCCTCTATTACGGTAGCTACAAAGCGCCGCGCGAGCTGATCTGGATGCTTGGCCTGGTGATCTACCTGCTGATGATGGCGACGGCCTTCATGGGCTACGTCCTTCCGTGGGGCCAGATGAGCTACTGGGGAGCGCAGGTCATCACCGGCTTCTTCTCCGCCTTCCCGATCGTCGGCGAACCGATCCGGATCTGGTTGCTGGGCGGCTATGCCCCTGATCAGGCGGCGCTGACCCGTTTCTTCTCCCTCCACTATCTGCTGCCGTTCGTGATCGCGGGCGTCACCATCCTCCACATCTGGGCGCTGCATATTCCGGGGTCGAACAACCCGACCGGGATCGACGTCAAGACCGAGAAGGACACGCTTCCGTTTCATCCGTTCTACACGGCCAAGGACGGATGGTTCGCGGGAGCGGTCCTGCTCGCCTTCGCCCTAGTGCTGTTCTTCGCGCCCAACGCACTTGGCCATCCGGACAATTACATCCCGGCCAATCCGCTCGCGACCCCGGCGCACATCGTTCCCGAATGGTACTTCCTGCCATTCTACGCGATCCTCAAGGCGTTCACGATCGACTTCATCTTGCCGGCGAAACTGTGGGGCGTGCTGGCCATGTTCGGCTCGATCTTGCTGTTGTTCCTGCTTCCATGGCTCGACAATTCGCCCGTGCGCTCAGGCAGCTATCGCCCGGTGTTCAAGCGCTTCTTCATCATCCTCGTGATCGATGTGCTTATCCTCGGCTGGGCCGGCGGTGCCGAAGTTACGCCGACGGTGGTCGCGATCAGCCAGATCGCCACGGCTTATTATTTCGCGCATTTCCTGATCATCCTGCCTCTCATCTCGAAGCATGAGGATACCTTGCCCCTGCCAACGTCCATTTCGACGTCGGTACTGCATGGTGAGCTTCAGGAAAGCGCGCCGCTCGGCACCTCCAAGACCGCCCCGGCGGCAGCCGAATAGAGGGAAATTCTCAGCAATGATCCGCATGTTCAGCTACGCCGCCGGCGCCATCCTCTCGCTGGTTCTGATGATCTCCCTCTTCGGAACGGTCAAAGACGCCATCGTTTCGCCGCCCGAGGAAACGGTCGAGCACGAATATCACCGTGAGCCGAAGGCATTACAGCTGGCGTCGGACGGTCCGTTCGGCAAGTTCGACCGTGCCCAGCTGCAACGCGGTCTCCAGGTTTACACCGAAGTCTGCGCCGCTTGCCACGGTATCAACCTCGTGTCGTTCCGCGACCTTGCGGCGCTCGGATACAATGAAGGGCAGATCAAGGCGTTCGCCGGATCGGGCAATTTCTGGAAGATCGAAGTTCCGACCATCAACCCTGACACCGGTGAAGCCGCGACCCGCCCGGCAACACCGGCCGACCGCTTCCCGGCGCCTTATCCGAACGAAATTGCGGCCCGCGCGGCCAATCGCAATGCGCTTCCGCCGGACTTGTCGCTGATTGCCAAGGCCCGCGAAGGCGGCGCTGCCTATCTCTATTCCCTGCTTACGGGATATCAGCAGCAGCCCGCGGAACTGCTCAAGCATTTCCCCACCGCAAAGACCCCGGAAGGGCTGTATTACAATCCCTATTTCGCCAATTTGAATATCGCGATGCCGCCGCCATTCACCAGCGACGGGCAGGTCAGCTACGGCGAGGGTTCGCCACCCGCAACGGTCGACCAGATGGCCAAGGACGTCTCGGCCTTCCTGGTGTGGACCGCCGAGCCCAAGCTCGAGAACCGCCACCGGACCGGCATTGTCGTGGCGATCTTCCTGCTGTTCGCGACGATCCTGGGCTATTTGAGCTACAAGAACATCTGGGGCCAGGCCAAGCGGACTGGCGCCCCAATCGGACCGCTCGACCCCGCCAATCAGGCCAAGCGCGAGCATGCCAAGGACGAGGCCGAGGACAAGAGTTAAGGACAGGATGTGACCAGCGCCGACGAACTCAAGGCGCTGGTTCGCACCATCTCGGATTTCCCCAAGCCGGGGATCGAATATCGCGACATCACGACACTGCTGCTTGATCGAGTCGGTCTTGCCGCCACCGTGGATGCGCTTGCGGCCAGCGTCGCCGGGCCGGTCGATCTCGTCGCCGCCATCGAAGCGCGCGGCTTCGCGATCGGCGGCGCGTTGGCGGTCAAGCTTGGGGCAGGATTGCTGCTGGTCCGCAAGGATGGCAAATTGCCAGGCGAGACCATCGCCGAAGATTATGCACTTGAATATGGCACCGATCGGCTGGCGATTCACGTCGATGCCTGCACGCCCGGCGCTCGATTGCTGATCGTCGACGATTTGATCGCGACGGGCGGGACGGCACTGGCAGCCGTGCGCCTCGTGCGGCGGGCCGGCGGAACGGTCATTGGAGCGCGGTTCCTGATCGATTTGCCCGCACTCGGAGGCTCGACCGCACTTCGCTCGCAGACCGTTGAGACGCTCAGCCTGATGTCCTTCGAGGGCGCTTAGCGGAACAGGCTAAGGCGTTGAACGTTAACCATTTTCAGCGTTTAGTCTTGGAGACCTGTAATGCGTTTATCTCGCTTTCCCCTGCGCACTTCCGCGATCGCCCTTTTTGCCGGCCTCGCACTCGCCGGTTGCGGTTATGGCTATGGTTATGGAGGATACGGCAGCGGCGTGTCGGTCGGCATTAGCAGCGGATATGGCGGCTATTATGACCGCGCCTATTACGGCGGCTATTCCCGCAACCCCTACTGGGGGTGGAGCAGCGGCTTCTATTACCCCGGAACCGGTTATTACGTTTACGATAGCTACCGGCGGCCGCACCGCTGGACGTCCGCCCAGCAGCGTTACTGGACTAGCCGCCAGACTTATTGGCGTTCACGCGGAGATCGAAACCAGTTCCGCGAGAATTGGTACGATTTCAGCCGTGATCGCAGGGATGGCCGCCGCAGCGGAAGGCGCTAGGCTTCGGCTGGCGGCCGTCGCCGCATCAATACAATTGACGTGAAGCGCATGACGTCGGCCCCGTCCTGATTGGTAACGACGGTCTCGGTTCGGATTGTCCCAAGGTCGGGTTTGGAGCGGGACGGGGTCTTGTCGACGATTTTGCCGCTCATGGTCAGGGTGTCGCCCGGGTAAACCGGTTTCAGCCATCGAAGTTCGTCGACGCCCGGCGAGCCCAGTCCTGCCTGCGGGTGCCGCTCGAGGGATTCAACGATCACGCGCATGGTCATCGCCGCCGTATGCCAGCCGGAGGCCGCGATGCGCCCGAAATGCGTTTGCGCGGCGGCTTCATCGCTAAGGTGAAATGGTTGTGGGTCGTATTTGCGCGCGAACTCGAGAACCTCTTCGCGGGTAACATCGTAGCTGCCGAACACGGTCTCCGTACCGACTTCGATATCTTCCCAGTAAAGCATCAGTTTCCCTCGTCCCGATAGGTGCCGGGGGGCAGATCCCAACCCCCCAGTGCAGGTCCCAATGCCTGCTTGAGCGGGCCAAGCCAAGGCTCGAACGCGCGCCATTGATCGAGCCCGTCGCGATTGATTGGTCGCCGGACCTGCTCGGCGCTTGGCGTCCGGACGATCCGTGGATTGGTGTGGAAGGCGAGGCACGCCGGATCGAAGGGTACCTTGAGGTGATCGAGCAAGGCGCGGACCTCGGCTTCGAAATGGTCGATCAACGTTTCGTTGACGACGCGATGGACTGCCCCCGGGTCGACCCGCTCGAAGTGGGACACCAGTCGAAGATAGTCGCGATAATGGGCGCCGATCGTCGTCAAGTCGTAGGCGTACTCCGCGCCGCTGCCATAATTCTGCTTGAAGTTGGACCAGCCGGTGGCGAGCGGATGCCGGCGCGCATCGATGATCGTCGCATTCGGAAGCGCCAGGCGGATCAGGCCGATGTTGATCCAGTTTCCGGGTAATTTGTCGATGAACATCGGCCGGTCGCTGCGCCGGAACTGGGCAGCGCGGTCGAGGTAGGCCTCGCCGATCGCCCGCCATTGCGGAGGGCCTAGCGCGGCGATTCGATCGAACAAATTGCCGGGACCAAGCGCGGGATCGAGCGCCAGCTCGCGACTAAGCTGGGGCATGATTGGAAGTTCTGACGTTCCTTCGATCATCGGGTGGCTGGCGAGGATCTGCTCCACGAGGGTCGAGCCGGAGCGGTGCATCCCAAGAATGAAGATTGGCGCAGGGGAGGAGGCCCCCCAGTCCGAACGGGCATTCATGAAGTCACTGGTAAACAAAGCGATCGAGCGATCGACGCGCGGCGAAATGATCGCACCGCGCGGATCGATGGCTGCCGCGCGCAGGGCATTGCCCCGCGTATAATGGCCGAATGCCAAGTTTGGCTCGCCACGATCCTCATAAGCCTTGCCGAGCGCGAAATGGAGTGGCGCAGGGTCCTTCACCGCAAGCTCGCTGCCGAGCATATGCTCCATCGTCGCGACGTCATCCTCGTCGAAGCGAAATCGTGCCAGGTCGGACAATTGCCACCAGGGCTTGCCATAAGAGGGATCGATGGCAATCGCTCGGCGAAGGCTCGCTATGGCCTCGTCAGTGCGGCCCAGGGTCGATTGCGCGGTCGCAATGCTCGACCACAGACTTGCCATTTCGGGATGATCCAAGACTAGCTGGCGGAGCAGCGCGATCTCCCCTTCTGGATCGCCTAATTTGCCCAGCAGGTCCGCCTGGTAGGCGACCACCTGGAAATCGTCGCGATGCGCTTCGGGGACGGCTCGCAGCACCGCGAGCGCTTCAGCAAACTTCTGCTGTGCATAAGCAAGCTGGAACGCCGTCCATTGCCCCTCGAATTTCGCCGGGTCAGTCACGCCAATTATTGAGCGTGGGACCGATCGCCTCCTTGAGCGGGCCGAGCCACTGCTCGTAAGGCTCCCACTGACCAATGCCGTCGCGATTGATCGGCTTCCTTACCTGGCTTGCGCTGATCGTCTGGACGGTGCGCTCATTGGCATGGAAGTTGAGGCAGGCGGGGTCGAATGGAAGCCCGAGATAGTCGAGCAGCTGCCGAACCTGCCCTTCCAGGTCGTCCACCAGGTCATCGTAGATGATACGGTGCACCATGTCTGGCTGGACGCCGTCGAAATGGCGCATCATTCGAACATATTCGACATAGAATTGCCCCATCGTGTCGAGCGCGTTGGAATGGTCCAGGCCCCTGGCATAAAGCTGCTTCCAGTTGGAAAAGCAGCACGCCATCGGGTCGCGGCGGACATCGACGATCCGCGCATTGGGAAGGATCAGACGGATCAGCCCGAGATACATCCAGTTGTTGGGCATCTTGTCGGTGAACATCGGCCGGTTCGTCCGGCGGTAGACCCTGCTTGCTTCAAGGTAGGATTCGCCAAGCGCGCGCAGGCGGTCTGCCGGCAGTCCGGCGAGATAGCGCTCGAAGGGCTGGTTCACGGCGGCCGCCGCCTCACCCAGTCCGCGCACGATGGTCGGGATTTCCGTGAGCTCGGCGGTTCCCTCGATTGCAGGGTGACTGGCGAGAATTTGTTCGACCAGGGTCGAGCCCGAGCGTTGCATACCGACAACGAAAATTGGATCCTTAGCGGGCGCACCCTGGCCGGCGCGGGCGGCCAGGAAATCGGGGACGAACAAGGCGATGCTTCGATCGACCCAGTCCCCGATCGCCCTTCTGTCGTAGGGCGCGATCGTGCTGCGAAGGCGATTGCCCTCGGCATAATGGCGGAAAGCCTCCCCCGCTTCACGGCGGCCCTCAAGTGCCTTGCCCATTGCGAAATTCAGGCGGATTGCATTCTGTACCGGCAAATCCGACCGCGCCAGTCCTTGCTCCATCGTGGCAATATCATTGTCTTCGAACTTTACCGTTTTCAGGTTCGCGAGGCTCCACCAGGACGTCCCTTCGATCGGATATTTGCGGGTAATTCCGCGATAGACTTCGGCGGCCTCTGTCTCGCGCCCGAGCGAACGCAAGGCATGCCCCTTTCGAAGCGAATAGCTGATCCCGCCATTGGCCGTCCGCGCTGCGAGGGCCTCGAGGATTGTCAGTTCCTCGTCGAGCCGGCCCAGCGCGCTGAGGCATTCGGCGCGGAGCGACAAGACCGGCTCGCTCCTGGCGGCGTCACCGATGATCTGCTCGATTTCGGCCATGGCAAGCGTCGGGCGTTTGGAGCGGAGCAAAAGTTCCGCAAGGGCCATTCGCGCCGATGGCTGGCCCGGCGCCTGGTCCACTGCCCGGCGCAGGAGGGTCCCCGCCGTTTCGAACTCGCCGACACTGGTCCAGTGCAGGCCAAGCATCGTCAGCGCGAGCACATCGTTCTGGTCCACAGCGAGCAATTGCTGAAGCAGCATCTTCGCTTGGGCCGGATTACCCGCCTGTAGTGCTTCAGCGGCTTGGCGATGCAGCGGATTGCGGGTCGACGCTTCGATCGCCTGCAGCTCGAACTTGGACGCCTGCTCGGCTTGTCCAGTCCGGCGGAGCGCCTGCGCCAGCAACCGCATGATCACGGCATTGCCGGGATCGGACGACAGCAAGCGCCGTGCGAGCGCCTCGGCTGCGCCCGGATCGGAGGCAAGCAACTGCCGAGCCTGGCTCAGCGCCACCTTGGGGTCTGCGATAATCGTCGCTTGCAGTCCGGCCATCTTGTCCCGCCAATTCCTCCGCCCGGGCGCGTAGCATGGCTGGACGAGCTGGCGCTAGAATTTGCGGCCTATTCGAAGGCCGATGGTGCGGGGGCGACTGACGACCGTATAGATTTTGCCGCCGCCTGCGGTGTCCCCGAACTGGTCGCCGCAAACTTCTTCACGGCACTGGATGCCCTTCGACAATTGCCCGCGTACGTCGAACAGGTTCTTGGCGTACAGGTCCGCGCTCCAGGGGCCCTTGTTGACTCCGGTGGAGAGGTCGGCTTCCACATAGGATTTCATGTTGCCGAAAATGTCGTTGATTCCGGGCCTGAGGTCGCGGCGGCGGCTCCCCTCGTAGGTCATGACGCCTTGAACATTGGCCCTGATGTCCGAACTCAATCGCCACTCGTATCGCACGCTGGTGCTCCCCTTCCAGGGGGCGGTGAGGGGTAGCTGGCTGCCCTTTTCAGCAAGCAGATTCAAACCGCCGAACAGGCCAGCGTCGCGGCAATCGACGGCATCCTGGTCGAAACAGAAGTCCTCCCGCAGGACCGCGTGGTTGTACGACAGCCCGGTGCTCCAGGTCAGTCCCTGCATCGGGCGCAGCAATAGATCCGCCTCGAACCCGGTAATTCGCGCCTTGCCGACGTTGCGAACGACGGTCAGCCCGTTCTCGCCAAGCACCGACACCTGCATGTCGTTCCAGTCTTCGACATAAGCGGCCGCGTTGAAGTGAGACCCCCGACCGAAGCTGTACTTGGCCCCGGCCTCGTAATTGGTGAGATAGTCAGCATCATATGGCGGGAATGAGCCGCGGCGGTTGACCCCGCCCGGCCGGAAACCACGCGACCAGGTCGCATAGAGGAGAAGATCGTCGTTTGGCTTGTAAGTGAGGTTCAGGCGATGGACGAAGCCATTGTCCTTCACGCTCTTGTCCAGATTGGTGCACGGCGAGCCGCTGACTTCCGGCGGCCCGAAACATTGGGAGACCCCGGTGCTGCCGCTATAGCCTTCCCCAAAGCCGAAGAATCCAACCAGCGAATTGTCGAACTTGTAGAAGCGGACACCGCCGGTTGCGGTCAGCTTCGGCGTAATGTCGAACGACAATTCGCCAAAGGCGGCATAATCGCGATCGACCCGCAGCTGCTTGGTGAACCAGATGTTGTTGGTGCCAGGGACCATGAGGGCGTCGGCGAGCCCGGGGATGATGTAGTTCTGCTCGATATTATGTTCCTGGCGCTGGTAGAACAGGCCCGCCACCACCCGAAGCCTCTTGTCGGCCGGCGATGTGAAACGCAGCTCGTGCGACATCTTCTTGAAGCTGTCATCGGCCTGGATCAGTTGGTTGGGAACGACCGGATCGCCGGCATTGTCGTACCAATAAGCGCCGTAGCCAGCCAGTTCGTTGTAGAAATAGGCATAATCCGAATAGTCGAGCTCCGAATCGACCTGCCGCCGCATGTACGACCCGGCGTAGGTCACATCGAAATTGCCAATCTTTCCTTCGATGGTGAGCGCCGCCTGGGCCCACTTATCCTTCAGCGTCTCCGGATTGAACTGCATCGTTTCGTAGTCGCCAAGGCCGCGCTCTTCGGAAAAGGAGCCATTGGCTTTTTGCAATTGACCGATGATCTGCGGGGTGACCGTCCAGCTGTCATTGAGATCGATCTTCAGAGCCGCCCGGGCGCCGTAGGTTTCGATATCATTGTAGTCGTCCTCGGCGAATTTCTCGTTGTCGAGCGTGAGCAGGTTGCCCGTTGCTTCCCCCGAGGAATTATATTCGGTCATTTGCCGCTGTCCGCGGATATTGTCGATGTAGCCGCCGTCGCGGCGGTACCAACCCACCACGCGAGCCGCGATGTTGCTGGAAATCGGCAGGTTGACGAAACCTTCGCCGGTGTAGCCCCAATCGCCATGCGCGACATTATTAACTTCGAGGTTCAAGGCGCCGTAGGTGCTGCTGAGGTCGGGCTTGTTAGTGATGATGCGGATCGTGCCGGCCTGACTGGAGGCGCCGTACAGGGTCCCCTGGGGGCCGGCGAGCGCTTCGACCCGGGCGATGTCGAAGATATGGATATCGAGCGCGCCGGTAATCGTCGTGATCGGCTGCTCGTCGAGATAGGTGCCAACGCTTGGCAGGGATGCGGAGTGGTTGGCGTTGTCGCCGCTGGCTACACCGCGGAAATAGACATTATTCGTGCCCGGTCCGTCGGCGGATCCACCGCCGCCACCGGATTTTGCAGAGAGGGATGGGACCAACCGGGCATAATCCTGGAAGCTGTCGACATGCAGGTCTTCCAGGGTCTTGGTCGTGATCGCCGTAATTGCGATTGGCACGTCCTGCAGGTTTTCGCTGCGCCTGGTCGCAGTGACGACGATCTCTCCGCCCTCATCGTTTCGCTCGGCGGCGGCGGCAGTGGTTGCCGGGTCAACCGGTGAGGCGTCCGGCGCAACCTGCGCGAATGCCGGGGTGCAGAGCATGGTAGTTGCGAGCCATATCATCGTCGCCTGACGGCGGCCGACCGGCTTCCGAATATTATGCATGATGCGCCCCCCTGATTACCCGTTGCAAGAATGTTGCGCATTCGAAACGGGGTCAATCACATTCCGCCAGCAAGGGCTCCGGCGCGGTCGTTAATCCCGCCACTGTTCCATCAAAGCACCAAGTCCCTGCTTCAATGGCCCGAGCCACGGGTCGAACGCCCGCCACTGATCAAGGCCCTCACGGTAGATCGGGCGGCGCACCTGTTCGGCGCTCGGCGTGCGGACGGCCCGCGGATTATCGTAGAACGCGAGGCATGACGGATCGAAAGGCAGATCGAGATAATCAAGCATGCTTCGTACGGCTCGATCAGGATCATCCACCAGATCCTCGTGAATTACGCGGTGGACCAGGCCCGGCTGGACGGTGTCGAAGTGCCGCATCAGTGTGACGTAATCGCGGTAGTAAGCAGCGAGCTCTCCGAGGTCGTAGGTGAAGCCCTGTCCGCGCGCGAAATGCTGCTTGATGTTGGAGAAGCCGCAGGCGAGCGGGTGGCGGCGCGCATCGATGATTCTTGCATTGGGCAGGATCAGGCGGATGAGACCGACGTGCGCCCAGTTGTTGGGCAATTTATCGATGAAAAATGGTCGGCGAGTGGTGCGCTGGACTTGCGCCCGCTCAAGATATTCAGTGCCGAGCGCCTGTAATTCGATCCCCATGTCGAGGAGGCACTCCGGGTAATTCGAACGATCCCCTTTTGACGTCCGGGCACCGAGCCGCTTCGCGATCATCGGAATGTCGGGCAGCTCCGTCGTCCCCTCGATCGACGGGTGGCTCGACAGGATCTGTTCGATAAGCGTCGACCCGGCGCGGGGCAGGCCGACGATGAAAATCGGATCGCGCGCCGGATTTCCAAGTCCACTGAGCTCGGCGAAAAACCCCTTCGAAAACAATTTCATCGAGCGAGCCACGTGTTCGCTGATGGTGGACGAGTCATACGTGATCCGCGCCCGCCGCAACCTGTTTCCATCGGCATAATGCGAGAAGCTGCGTTGCGCCTCGTCGCGGTCCTCGAAAGCCTTGCCCAGCGCGAAATGGAGGTGGAACCGGTCCTCGTTGCCGATCGCCTTGTCGCCCAGCGCCAACTCCATCGCGGCGATGTCTGCATCGTCGAAGCGCATCGTCTTGAGATTGGCCAGGCTCCACCAGACCTCCCCAAGTGTCGGCTCGATCGCGATTGCGCGGCGATATGCTCGGATACTGGCGTCCAGCTGGCCCACGGTCTTGAGGATATGGCCGAAGCTCATCCACAGCTTGGGCTGGTCGGGACGGCTGTCGAGAATGGTCCGATAAAGCGCGAGCGCCTCTTCGTGCCCGCCGATCCGGCTTAATGCAGCGGCCTTGAGGCTCGAATGGCCAAGATTGCTGCTTCCCGCGCGCTCGATTTCCCCCAGCTCTTCGATCGCTTCGGACGGCTTGTTCTGCTTGTAGAGGATAGTCGCAAGATTCGCGCGCGCGGCGGTAAAATTCGGTGCCAGCTCAAGCGCCCGGCGAAGCAGATTCTCCGAATCCACCAGCCGTCCGACCCGTGCAGCGAGTTCGCCCATCATGCGGATCGCCGCGACGTCGGTCGGGCGGCGCTGAAGATACGCGCGCAGCACGGCTTCGGCCGTCGGCAGATCATTGTCGGCCAGCGCCTGGCCGGCCCGGAGCAGGTTGGGGTCGCGCGTTGCCGCTGCCATCTGCTGAGCCAGATTTATCCTGGTCGAAGGGGCAGGTTGATCGTCCACCGGCCACTGGCTAGGCGAGGGGTCAGCAAGCGGCAAGTGTGGAGACAGTAGTGATGATTGGATCGTGGATTTGGCGCACTGGCGCTGCTGTGGTGGCGCTGGCGGCATCCGCGACAATTTCGGCGCAATCAAGCGACACGGCGCGGATCATCGATGAAGGCATGAACCGCAGCCAGATCATGATCACCGCATCCGAACTGGTCGACGGGATCGGCGGGCGGCTGACCAATTCAACCTCGATGCGCCGAGCCGAGGAATGGGGGCTGGCGCGGATGCAAAGCCTTGGCCTCGCCAACGTCCGGCGCGAAGGGTTCGAGTTCGGCCGGGGGTGGGACCTGATCGATAGCGAGGTCCGGATGGTCAGCCCGCGTCCGATCAAGCTGACGGCGATTCCGGTGGCGTGGACCCCGGGCACCAATGGAGTGCTTCGCGCCCCGGTAGTCGTCGCCCCGATCAGCGAGCGGCGGCATTTCGATGCCTATCGCGGCAAATTGGCGGGCAAGATCGTCCTGATCAGCCTGCCGGGTGAGGGCAGCGAGCCGACCGAGCCGATGTTCGTCCGCCACGACAGTGCATCGCTGGGCAAGCTGGACGAATTTCGCCAGCCCGCGTTCGATCCCGAAGCGCTGGAGGATCGGATCCAGCGCTCCAAGTTCGCGCTCGATCTCGACGCGTTCCTGGCGTCGGAGGGCGCAGTCGGCTGGGCGCGGATGGCGTATCGCGACGGCAAATTGGTGCACGGCGCGGGCTACACCTTCCGGGTGGGCGCGACGCCCAAGCTGCCCGGGATCGAGATCGCGGCCGAGGATTATCGCCGCCTCGCACGACTGGCCAAGACCGCCGCACCGGTGATCGAAGTCAACGCCAACACTCGCTTCGTCGATACGGACACCAAGGCATACAACATCATCGGCGAGATTGCCGGGAGCGACCCTCGCGCGGGCTATGTCATGGCCGGGGCGCATTTCGACAGTTGGGTGGCGGGCGACGGGGCCGTCGACAATGGTGCCGGGAGCGTTGTAGTGCTCGAGGCGGCGCGGATCCTGCGGACGATCGGGGTTCGGCCCAGGCGGACCATCCGCTTCGCCTTGTGGGGGGCGGAGGAGCAGGGATTGCTGGGCAGCCAGGCCTATATCGACCGCCACATCGCGACCCGCGCGATCCCGGCGGGAACACCCTCGGACGAGGTCATCGCCAGGTGGCGCGAG
>CAAAJI010000899.1:0-18155 GCA_900642245.1 Fragilaria radians | reverse complement strand
ATTGGGACATTCCATAATGGGTGGCTTGGATGACGCTTCTGATGAAATTGACAGTTTTTTACTAATCTGTTGTTGCTTTTGTTTGGATCCTGCGGGTGATATAGGTCCCGATTGTGACTGATTATTAGCGCCAGGACGAGGAGGAGTGTTGTGAATGATATCCTCCGGAGATTGTTTTTGTGACTGATTACTGGTCGAGATGAGATTAAAACGAGTCTTTGGACGATTTGTACCCATAGTCAATGCAGAAACGAAAGATTGACGATCATCAAAATCGAATACCGTATTCTCCATAGGAATAACCTTGGATACCTTCCTTTGTAGACTTTGAAGGTTCGCAAATCGATCCTCAGGAGACAAATGTCGTAAAGACGACGTCTTTGTGGCTGCCTCAGTCCATGCTTCCATTTGACTAAAGCTCGTATCATTATTTCGATTATTCTCTTCCTCTTTTTGAGATTCTTTCATCATGCTTGTAGTCCCCGCCATACAGTTGTCATGTTGTTGTTGTCCAAAAAGTACTGTCTAAATGTGCACAGGCATTACCCCCTTCAAGAAGACGACGTCAGGAAAAAACTTAAAATATTATACAGTAAGTAATACATATCTGTATATATATATATACTCTAACTCTTCTAGTTGCCATTCGTTACCATGAAATTTAACACGAAGAGTCAGCTTCGTATACAGTGACTGTCACGCAGATTTTGCCTGCTCCATTATCTTAATCCAAGCTCCCTTTTTCAATCCATCATTTCACTGAGAATTATTTTTTGTTGAATATATATGTGGATTGGCTTTCTAAAGTAAAAGTAGTTGATTTTATGGGCATGGATTAAACATTCATTCCTGCTTTGATTCCAAATAAATAGCAGTCAAAGATAACATGCGAGTCATGTGGTTTCCAAAAGCTGCATTATTTGTTATTGTAGAATACAATACAACACATGCAGCCCAGATACTCAAATCAAGTTACCAAGATGCTGTGAAACTTTGTGGATTGGCTTCTGGCCTAATCTCACTTGGGACTAATAAGAGTTGAATACTTGCTAATAAATGAAGATTTTTGCATTATTGCATACACTTTTTTGCCATATGACCGTTGCATTAATTTTTAGCAGCCAGTACTACTTTTTATAGTAAATAAAAAATAGTTGATCATTTTGTTTTGCAACATCATTTGCAATGTGGTGACTTTTAAAGCCGTGTCACTGTTCCTTGTTGTGTATATAGACTTTACCACCATCATTTAGATGACTAAATTTTGTTCCAAGTCTACTGATGTGGATAGTGAAAATAGAAAGAAAATCCAATTTCCCAACAAATATCCAACTCTGCTGTATAATGGGAAAGCACAGCTCTGCTGTTGCGCAAATCAAGCCAGCAATATAACATTGGCCATTATAATAATTTGCTACGCACCTGAAATAAAATGATACCAAATCTCAAAAATGTGGATCCCATTATATCTTGGAAGAGCAGAAAACTCAGTAATGAGTCTTAAATATCCATACTTGCCCACTAATCATTCAGCTATTACCAAAAAATTTATGATGAAATTGAGTCACCAATGAAAGTATGATGCTCCCTCGTCTATCGTAAATCGTTATTTCTTTCCTTGTGCTGCCCTCTTTTTCTTTGCTGATTGCCAATTCTATACTTTTTTCTTCAGTGATGGCCCAAATCTTTTCTTTACAAGCTATCCCTTTGCAAGGATGTAGTATGACTAAGGTGAAAGGATATTCAATTGAGGAAGTGATTGTCTTCAACAGAACAAAAACAATTACACTTTATGTTAAGTTATTTCATACCCTGTAAGATCCTAGCTTTTCTTCTTAGGAAGGTAGTATTTTTAGGGTTCATATGTAATGGTTGTTACATCACCAAATGCCGTAAGTTGTACGCATGTAAGACCATGCTCCAAGGAATTGATGGATGCTGCTTCTGTGTCCTGCGGCATATTTGCACTAGACACAATAACTATGTCAGGTGAAGTTTCAATATGCCCGGAACGACTTTTCCCAAACCATGATTTCCCTTCCTTCTTTTCTTGAAATGTTGGAAGATTATCCAACTCTTGGGAGTCTTTTGCAACCCAAACCTTATCCCTTGCCTTGAGATCGATGACATACGTTAATGACCGATGAGAGGAGTTCATAATAGTATTGTTTACCCTTGAAGACGATGTCTCCTGGGGATTTTGAATCGAGGAGTGCCAAGAATTACGCCGCTTCATTTTCTTCTGTTCTTCGGGAACAATCGGTTTGTCATCCCCTTTTCCCACTTCATCATCAATTGTGATTTGTGTGTATGAAGTGTTTCGTTCCGAGAGAAATTTAATGTCACTTTTGTACCATTTTTGAGACTCAGCCTGGACATCTGGGTATGTTTCATGATTTGCAACAACTGATGATTGCATCAGCTCGTTCGAATGGAAGGTTTCTACTTGATATTCACTTTTTGAAGATTGTTCTTCAAACATTAGTGATGATTCATTAGAATAGGATGATTTAAAACATCGAATCACACCATCATCATCATCATCATTATTATTGTCCAGGTATGATGAAAAATAACCTATGGATCGACTTTTCCTTTGATTTTGTCTAAACGTCAGATGATCACTCTGAAATTCACGATACTGCTCGGACGGCGTGTCTACATCAAGGGAAGTAGAGAAAACCTCTATAGGTACATGATTATGGGTTTCTTCTTCGGCGTCATGGTTGTAATGAGATGCAGTCCAAGATGACCGTCGCTGCATGCGTCGCTTAGATTGTGACCGACCCTCCTTCTTGGCATCTTTCTTCTTCTTCTTTTCTTTCTTCTTTTTACGAATTTCCATTTGTAATGGTTCTTCAAGTTTCTTCGTAGTGGTCACCATATCCATATGGTCCATGGCAACAACTCCGGATTTCTTAAACGATATCATTTCCAAAGGTGGTGATAATTCGCACTGTTTTTGGTCACAAATCTGGTCAACAGGCGTAGCAACGCTGGATATGTCGCAAATGCTGGTGTCTGAAAGCGACATAGTTGACCCTGCAATGGAATTGTGAAAGCGCAAGTACGAACCAAGTTGGAAATCGTCGTTGGAGGATAGTTGATCTCCACAGTCTGTAAGGCTATTCATTAATTATTGGAGACGAAAAATGGATATTTATTGCAACCAATGTAGTGTCTCTCGATCAATATGTTTTGTACACTAGTCCACGATAATACCGAAAAAAATGTACTTCTACTACCTTGAGGTCATTATGGGGAACCACTGCACGGCCCCAAAAATGGATACAAGAATTCTCATCGAAGGAGATAAGAATATTTTAGGATTCGTGTTTTGTAGGAGACATAATGTCACATTGAAGACAAATACTCGAAGGAAGCATTTACGTTAAGTGTGCATTTCTGAATTCAAAGTTCACCTTTTAAGGTCTTGGAAGTCATCTTTGTTAACGTAAACAACTATTTGATTTGATGTATCTTGCCTTGGATTCTGACGATACTACAAAACATATGGATACGCATTTTATAACAATTGGTATGTCATCTCTAATGCACCTAGATGTATATCGTACTGAATTCAGCATTCATCATATATTAGAATGTCTCTCACATGTTCATAAATAAGCTAACAGTTACAGTAATTGAGCTAACAGGTTTGCGAGATGGCAAAAGCGCGCAATTAATATTTGAAACATAAAAATCACGTTGAAAAGATAGCATCGTGGCTAAAGTTGATGTAGGGAAATCAAAAGCATAATCCAGGAAGCAATAAGTGACAAAATTTTCATTTTCATGTACTACATAGTAGTAGATTAGGATATTGTTGAGAAATCAATCCAAAATTGACAGCAAAATTGCATGGATGCGAGGTTATTTGATCTTTAAATACTTGTAGAATGAGCAAACAGATATGAGAATTGAGAAATTTGAAGCCATATAGATTTAAATTTGTACAATTATGCAACAGCTGAAACACCTTGTTTTCAAATTGCGAGGCCAGAAAAATTAAATTAAAACTATGGATTGCAATAATTTACTTGAGATTTTAATTTGAATTAGGAATATTTATTAGAAAGCATTCAAGACCTGACGTAGCAAACGCGGTACGGGCCTATCCACGTGTAGTAGAGCAAACGTTTGTAGTTGTAGCAGGTAGTGATTTCACGGAGGTCACTAAAGCAGACTAGATAACATACGATTCAGAGTTGATGTGTTTGGTGCGCAAGATTTTCCTTTTGAAACTATTCACATTACCCACAAAAAATATATGTCATCACGTGTGATAAAATTATTGAACAAATTATTCTCAAATTCTTTTTCAGTATTATTATTGTTGAGGGCGTCAAACATTGTTTGAATGACTGAATTTCGAAATCAATGATAATTTTTTATTTGAAAATATAAAAAGTCATAGAGTAACCTTGGTCATGACATGATGGAATGTTTCAGGAATACTTCGTTAAAACATGTTTGCAATTGGCACTTTAGAAAATGTTTGCCAAATGGATGCTCACAATGAGAGGAAACTTTCTATGGAATCTCAGCATGTACTTCAATTTGATAACAGAATATTTCATTCCTCCTACTAGCATGGTTTGGATTCATTCCATGATTTATCGGCTTGATTGCCTCATTATTTCCAAACGTACTTTCAAAATCGTCTTTTATATATACATGTAAGAGTGTTTAGTTTCCAACCATTATAAATTCATAGTTCTAGTTTAACTTTCCTCCAGATTCTTAGAAGTGTTCTACCGTTTTTTCATGCATGCTTAGATCACCATTAAAGAGTGTTATTCTTACAACTCCATTCAAGATTTTCCCTCTTTGCCTATACCAATAGCAATAATACTACTGTACCACAATGAAGCATCTCTAGTCAATTACTTTTGATCTTGTCAAACTGATTATCCCAACTTTTGCAAACGCAATGGTGAGGGAAGACGCAGATACATCATCACGTTTTTTTCTACGTGCTTCCCAAAAGTCATACATAGAAAATTTTAAATTTGAAACCCAGGTATTTCATTTTCATGCAGAATTGCCAACAATGTAAAGTACATGATATTCACTCTTATCATTATCATCATTTTGGGATTGGCTGTTAGAATACAAGTTCGTTGGATTTGGTATTTGTGATTCATAAAAACCTCAATCCCGAATTCATTTTGATGGTCTTACGTCAGTTTTCGGACCCGACGTAAGACGGGAATGTAAGTGACGATTCAAAATACCACGTTTCTTGATTAGATGTGTTGTGGGAATGACTTTCCATGACGTTCAGTTGTTTAGGTGTCTACTTTAGAATTTTAGAAAACGACATGACCTCCCAATTTGGAATGATGACAACGTGTATAAAGACAAATGAGTAAACGACATGACCTCGCCACTTGGAATGGTATGGAATTCGAAAGGTGACATAAAATCTCTTAAAATTAAATAAAAACTTAAGCGACAAGACATTCATTTAGACAGAGTCAAATTCAAGAAATCCAAAAGCACCTAAAAGAAGACGGATGACGGGATTGTCGAATAGTACTACTACAAATGGATGGTCCACACAACCAATACTTTTTGATACCATGACAAGCGAAGAGTCTACGAAAGAACGGATGAATAGCAACTGTGTTGCGATACCACCATCACGTCCAAAGGCACGTCGACGGTCATCATGTTCCGCATTGCCATCGAATGGCTCATGGGAACCAACCGATGATGATATACATGGTTCTCAGAAGGACTATGGAAATTTTATAGTGAGTCTAGAATCCAAGTCAAATACTACTATACCCTTGGGGACATTTTTACGATCCAATAGCCATTCCTTTTCAGTATCGTCTCAATCGGATTCGGATACTAGTATTTGTGGTCTTTCGGGAGATGAGTATGCTAGTGATTCCAATGAAAACAAACCAACTATCGAAAAAAAGAAAAAAAAGTCCCGAAAGAAAAAACTGTCCAAGGATATTCCAGATACATCTGCGTTTCCATCTAAAAACGAAATTTCTATTCATCGACAAATGACAAGACGATCCTCTTGGAGTGGAGCAGTGTCTCCGACGTATCCAGACGATGACGCCGGGATATTGAAAAACGACAAGCTTTTGAATCCTACCGAAGTTGAGACTCCTGCTGACGTATCCTTAAATCTGGAAGGGAATATACCAGAGCAGTCATTGGAACCAATCCACGGTGTTTATCATGACGAGTCAATGGCACCACCACAACAGTCAACGACATCGACCAGGCGACGAATGAATCGACGATCATCGTGGCATGCTGCTACTCATTTCTCCACAGAACAAAAAGATGGAGTAATCACATCCTTTAAATTGTCACATTCCAAAACTGTCATGTACGAAGAAACCTTGGTCGACGTTGAAAATTCAGAATGCCTCCCAAACTACAATTCGGTACAGTTGGAAGAAGAGAAGATGTCAATACAGCATACGGTGCCAATCGATTCCATACATTCCGCTCCAGCACTCTTAAGTGACTATACGTGTCCCGAGAAGGAATTCAAACGTTCACTTTTAATGGCGAAGCATATCCAATCAGGTGCCACACGAGCTCAGAGACGTGCATCATGGTCCGGATCAACGACGAATTATCTGGATTATGCTGAACAAACTAATAATAGCGTAGATCAGGTTCAACGGAGTACAAGAGAGCTTTTCGTGGATATTATTTCAACCTGTAAGAAACAAGCAAAGTATGTTCCACATGACGAAGACGAACAGCCGTATGCTCTGAATAGTCTGCCGATTGAAGATCCGACGCAAAAGGGATACCAAGAAACAGATCCGTCAGTAGTATCTAACGCAGCAACACAAAATAGTACTCTAGAAACATCCACGAATCGAGCCCAGCGACGTGCCTCTTGGCATTCATCTTGTAGTCAAGAAAATCTGATTTCTACATCGACACTAAATACTCAGTATTCGCAACAATCGCAACATTCTCAAAAGTTTGTTATGGATCTAAGTCATCCCCAAAAGAATTGGATCACAAAAGATTGGATAGAAGGAGATGAGAATGACGAGATGGAAGAAGATGGTGTCGGCTCGGATCATAAATCCACCACCAGTGGGACCAGTAGTCACACGTCTAAAAGTCGATCTTGGATATTGGGAAAAGGTAATGGAAGTTCTAGACACATGATACCCAAAACATCATCCAATCTTGTGGTAGTATCCAATGCAAATATGCCACATCCAGGGCAGGCATGTCTAGAACCATTAGAGGACACTCCTCCTGATGTAGGGTTTGTTCAGCTTACTGCCTTTGGTGATGTGACTGTCATTGGACATGATGAATAAAAGGACAATGAAATTTGTTTCATCCATGTTACTTACATACAACCCTTGCGCTGACAAAGTTACAGTTATAGAAAAAGGGATCACAAACTTTTTCACTTCCTAAATTTCACCAAACACATCATGCTTACATTCAACCCAAAGGTAAAGGAAATTCCGGTAATCAGAAACGCAGTAAAATGTTTAATTCTTTCATAAATTGGAAAAATAATCAGATCAAATTGAACTTTCAAACATTTTTTTTTCAAAGCACATCTTTGATCATCAATGAATGTAAAACGACCAATTGAAATTGCTTTTCTACGTTAACATCCCCAAAAAGTTTACTATAGGATTGATAATGAATGGCATGCTCTTTTAAGATTGTTAGGTTGTAACTATTTTTATGCCAACCCAATATTTGATTTCCTCAAAGTTGATGAGTAAAAGTTCCTCAATGTCCTACTACTATCGTCACTTCCTTGTGGTACTCGAAAAAAGAGTGAAAAAATCTCAAAAGTCAATAACAAGCTAATAATGTTGGTAAATGAGACTCCACTTGCTTGGCACATCAAATTCTATCGCGATATCAATATAGAGATGCATTCCTTCCTCCAAAGTAATATATGATTAGACAAAAAACTATATTGATTACAGAAATACTGGAAGAGACACTCCCCAGCAAAATAGCTTGGCTGAAGTCGGTTTTTACACAATTGCAAATAGGGGACAAGCCATGATGAATTCAGCTAATGTCCCAAAGAAATTTGTTATATGTTATGGAGGGAAGTATTTCGGACCGCAACCATGTTGTATGGATTAATGGTAACAACCATTCAGGATGTCACAGACACTCGGTACAAGCATTGGGGCAGTCCTAATCCAACTTTCCATGATAATTTAAGGACATGGGGAGAAGCTTGTACAGTAAAACTTAAAGATAAAAGGGCAATAAAGATTGATGATAGAGGATACACATGTGGGAAATCCTGATTCACATGCCAGCAACAATTATTGTATGTGGGATCTCAGATCAAAACGTGTACATGTTACCCGTGATGTCATCTGGCTAAAAAGAATGTTCTTTGACCAAATGTCAATACTGCCAGCTGCCGGAATATACAGCATCAATAATGTTTTGGAGACTTCAATGGAAGCAAACGAAGTGTATGATTGTATCAATACCGATGAACCTACTTTAAATAATAATAATGAAAATGATGATATTGAGAATGATGAAAATGTGATGACTGATGATGAACAAGGTAAGGATACCAACATGATTGAACAGAATGAAATTGTTTCTACAAGATCCGGTTGTGTTGTCCGTCCCCCCACCAGATTTCGTGAATTCAGTGCTTTAGCATTGATTGACAATAGTGAGATGCTTATGCTTGGAGAAGATAATACATTCAAATCTACAGAAGAACTTAATGTAATAAACTACAAAACTGCAATGAAGTCTCAAGACAAACAAGCTTGGGATAAAGCAGTTGAAAAAGAGCATGAAAGGATGAAGAACAGTAACGTATGGACGGCTATGGACAAGAACACACTAAGCCCTGATGATAAAATACTCACAACAACATGGGCTATGAAGAAGAAAGCGTCTGGAATCTTTCGTACCAGGGTCAATGGAAGGGGTTATGAACAAGTTGATGAGATCCATTATGATAGTTCTCACACTGCTGACCCTGTTTTTAATGACGTAACAATTTGCATCATGTTTACTATTGCTATGATGGCAAAGTGGAGTGCCTATCTGATTGAATTAAACAGTGCATTTCTAAATGGTAGGTTTGAAAAGAATGAAAGATTATACCTTAAGATTCCCAAAGGATTTTAACAACACTACAAGAGCACACAAGTACTGAAGTTAAATAGGACAATATATGGACTCAAGCAATCTGCTCAAGCCTTCTGGAGCAAACTTTTAAAGGCAATGAAGGCCATGGGATTTCAGCAAAGCTATGGAGATCCATGTTGTTACTATAAAGAAGTTGAAAGGAGACTGATTATTTGTCTATCATGGGTAGACAACTTTTTGTTTCTTGGAAATGAAGAGGATGTGATTAGTGCCAAAAATCAACTAAATTCATTTTTTGAATGTGATGATTTGAGTTATGCAAAAGAATATGTTGGTTGCAAGATTCAAATGAACCATGATGAACAAATGGTAAAATTTAGGCAACCTGCACTGATCAGAAGTCTTGAAGATGAAGTAAATGCAGGCAACAAAAGGGCATCAACACCAGCATTTGCTGGACAGGGGTGAAGAGAATGACGTACTGTGCAATAAGGTAAAGAAAAAATATCAAGCAAGAGTAGGTAAACTGTTATTTATCGCAAGGTGGTCAAAGCCAGAAATCAGCAATGCAGTACAACAACTTTCCTAATTTGGATCAAGACCACAATTGGCGCATTACGAGGCAATGATGAGAGTTATGGACTACTGCATAGACACTCGTGAATACGGCATAGTCCTAAAACTAATTGGTCAGTGGGACGGAGAAGTCAATAACAACGAATTTGAAATTATAGGATACTCCAACTTGGACTACGCAAAGGATATTCAGATAAGGCATAGTGTGTCTGGGTATAGTGTCCCGGTCAATGGTGCTCCAGTTGCTATGAAAAGTAAAATGCAAGAGGCAGTAACCCTATCGGTCTGACTTAACCTGGAAGTTAAAAGTAGAAAATAAAGATGTAGAGATTAAAAACGAGGAATTATAGAATTAAAATGATTAGGTTCTAATCTCATACTTTTAGGTGAAGCTTTGAGGAGAAGGTTTTGCTTTGAAGCTTTCAGGAGAAAGCATATTTACTTAGGACAGACTTTCCTGAGTAGACTTTCAGGAGAAGCCTGCCTGTGCCAGACTTTCCTGAGAAGAGCTCTCACTCAGTCTTGGCACGTTTGGTCTAGGGTGACATTCTACGTCACCTCACGACACGGTCACTGAAGCACAATTGGTAGCTGCTACAACATGTATCCAATAAATGATGTATGTGAAAAAGGTAATAGAGTCAATTGGATTGAGAGTAAAACTGCCTATGAGACTTATGATGGATAATAAGGGCGCAAAGGATTGGATTAACGGAAGGGGCGTTGGTGGTAGGACTCGCCATTATTGACGTTTGCTTTCTCTATCTTCGAGAATTGAAAGAGAAAAACATAGCATTCATTGATTGGATTAAATCTGAAAGTAATCAAAGTGACTTGTTCACAAAGAACTTAAACAATCAGTTGTTTAAGAAACATTCTGATGTGTTTTGTGGAGTTTGAAAAGAAAGGAAATGTTAGAATCTGAAGCGACTAAAATATTATGCGTGACGTAAACAAGAAAGATGAGAACCCCAAGATTAGACAATTTCCTTTCCCGACGAAGTGTGAATGAACTGACAGGAATCAATTAATGTATGAAAATATGAATGAATTAGAGACTAATCAATAAGATTATAATTTCCTCTGATTAAAACTTTGTTAGTGGTTACTAGAGATTTCTAGCACACCAGAAGATAAGAGATATGGCCATCAAGTCAAAGGAAGAACCCACAAACACTTCTCTTTGGCCAGATGAAGCGAAGAAGAGGTTTGAATTCATTGGAGATCTGGGGAAAGGCGGTTTTGCAACTGTGTCACTTGCAAGGCGAAGGTTCGACAGCACTGAAATCCCAGATTTGGTTGCAATTAAGCTTGTGAATGCCAAGACTAACACTGAAAACAACTATGCTCATCGAGAAGTACAAATACTGCAAGAGTTAAGGCATTCACATATTGTTGAGTTAATCGAATATTGGGAGCATGATCGTTCATCAGATGCCGTAGCGATGGTGCTGACATATGCAAGAGGAAAGACTCTTGAATTCGTATTGAAAAATGTGGGTGCTCCCTCTCTTTCATTTTGCCGGGTCGTTATTGCGCAGCTTGTTAATGCAGTCGCTTATCTGCATTCGGTATGTACATCTTTGCACTCCTCGTAAGCGTAGATACTTGCTGTTAACACTTGTAATATTTTACAGCAATCTGTGATCCATCGTGATATTAAACCGGATAACATAATCATCAATAATATCAGTCTAGATGACAAAGCACTTTTGAAATCAGATCTAGATGATTGTAAGTGGCAGTTTCTTGCACAGAAATGGCATTTAACTCTCGTGGATTTCGGCTTTGCAAGGGCACTTAGTCGAACAGATCTCAAGGCCGAAACAGCCCTAAAGAAATCCATCGGTCAGAGTATGCACCATTCTAGTGCGATCTGTGTTAATGAAGTCGTGAAGGATAGTAGCTTTCGCTTTGTGCAAAGACAAGAGAGCATTCATACACCAAGTAAGTCTCGACGTGTCATTCGTGGCCTAAGTGCTGTTGGAAACAGGGATTATGCTGCACCAGAAGTAAAAAGTCATATAAGAAAGTCGAACATAACTCAAGATACAAATTCTGTTAATGCAACTTTGGGTTCATTTGTCAGTGACTATGGAATGGTTGCGGACGCTTTCAGTGTGGGAGCGACAGCTAGATACACATTGACTGGGGTCCCTCCACATGAAAACGTCACAATATTTGTGTCGAATTACAACAGCCTACATGCCAAGGCTTTGAGATGGGTCATTAGGAAAGTTATAAAGCAGTCAGATAATAGACCAAAAAAGACATATTGTTACAGTGACGATATTCCCACGGAAGCTCTCCATTTAATAAAGGGAATGACTCACCCTAATGCTAATGAGAGGATGAGTGTCCGAGATGCAAGATGCTATCCCTACATAACTGATGTTTGTGGAGAAACGACACTACCCAGCAAGGAGACCAAGTCTTTACCCTTTGTATCCCATCTCGATGAATGAAAATTACTTGTTTTTTAAAGTTCTGGAAACCTTGATGTAAATTGAGGAAATTGCCATTTTAAATCCATTCATAAATCATAATAACAGGAAATAGCGATGATGTATGTAAGCTTGAAAATCATTTTGAAAGTCACATTGTACTCCTGTATTGTTACAACTCCATGAGTAAATTAACACATTCCTTGCTCAGTTATAAATTGGGCATTGTTGTTCTTCCCTCATTAAACGCATCAAATAAATTGCTTTCTGTCGGAACTTAACAATCTAGGCACTCAAAGTTTTAATTCTTGAGAATGAGCGAAAATTTCTAGACTTGTATTTTCGTCAAGAAAAACATACTCAATGTGTCATGGATTCTTTCTAGGCTGCCGTCCAATTCATTGCCTGTGGAAACTCCAAATTCTAAACATCAAGAATGTATCTTTCCTTCCTTCTGGTTAGGTGTGCGTCAAAGCAGCAGAGATGCATTCAAATACGATCACAAACATTTCATCAGACTTGAACAATAAACATCTAAAGTTTCTGTTCCTGTGCAGGTTTGGCTTAATGTCATATAGTTGATGACATCGTGTAGTGTACATTAAGTCATAGCTAAGGAGCTTAATTGAGGATACAGTATTGAAGATCATCTTGCTGTAATCAACTACGGAATGTATGACCCCTATTTTTGTTGCACCTGTCTTAGAGCTCAGCTTCAAAATGGCATCTTGCATTTTACAAGAGCTTTATTCCAATTTAATATTATCTTCTTCATTGATTTTTGTTCACTGCCCATTTTGTTAGTTCCGTTGTTAGTCACCATTGTTGAGATAGTTGAAGTATACAAGTAACGTAAGCTTGGTATGTGGCAACTAAATTAAGCTAAAATTGATTTTTGAGAATTTGTTAATGACCCTCATAAGAAAAATGAATGAATGGTCATGTTGTTTAATTTGGATTCCTAAAGATAAATGAAGCATGGTTTCAGGAAAGTTTCTCTTGTTTTGCTGGCTGACACTAGAAAAAGGGATAACTAAACCCAACTAAACCCTACTACAGCAAACTAAGAATCACACTTTATCAAACAAAGTCATGAAGGCTGTGACCATGAATGAATCAAATCGTCAACCATCCTTAGCCTACATTATCGGGAGGAGGGTGAATATATGTAACCAGGGATAACCGTTTGTGATCGTTCAAGTCAAACGAACAAGAAAACCATCCAGGAGATCAAAAATTTACTCGGAGATCATCATAGTACCTGGGTTATACAACCATTGTTGTATGTTTCTGTACATTTCTACACGACTCAATTTTTCATACTACTCGTACTATTCCTAAAAGTATAATACGAATAATACGGCTCAGTATTGCTATGTAGATTTAACAAAGATTTGGAATAGTATGAGATTTTTTCGAAAATTCAATTCCGTTGTATTTTCTGTAGTATTTTTCACACGGAATCTACAACCTACAACCGGAACCTTTGGCAACACCATGCAATAAAACATAGTACAATTTGTAGTAAAAAATACGACACATTGAAATTCCTGTCGGTGCTGGACTACAGATTTTGAAGATGAACAGCAAAGTAACCCTTGATTGCTGCAAATCATTCCTTAACAACCTAATGTCATTTCTTCATAAAAAATATGGTAAGTAGACAATGTGATTGCAAGATGGGGGAACAGAGGTAAGAAAACAAGGTGCAGTTTCAATGGCAAGAAGAGCGTTGACCGAAAGGAATTTAAAATTTTGCTTCAAGTTTTCAAGACCCAGAGCCTTTCATCAAAGAATTTGGAACTAGATTGGGAAGCCAGCCTTTTTGAATTATCAGTGTCAATTAATTGTAAAGGATTGAAGATACAGCCTAGGTAACTATTGATAATATTTGTTTGAACAACAAATTCTCGAACTGTTTGAACAAAAAGAGTGACAGCAAAAGGGGATTGACAACACAGATGCAAGCAAGGCTTATTGGGGACGGTCAAAACAGTAGGAGAGTGGAGTGAAGGGTGGAGCAGAGGGTGGAGTGAAGGGTCAAGCAGAGGGTGGAGCAGAGGGTGGAGCAGAGGGTGCCCCCGTAAGATTTGCAGGATATGATTTCTAGCCAAATAAGAAGGTTATTCAGCCACTTCTGCAAATCAACGCAATCTACAGTGCATATCAGCAGCAAATGAGTGTGACAAATTTCAATAATGGAGGGATGCGAGATACAAAAAATGGAACATGTGATCCTAATTTTCAAGTTTAAATTCTTATCTGAGCTAGGATTAAAGGGCAGGTTTTTTCATTGAGCCCACTCTCAACAGGTTCGGTTTCTTCCTGCTCAAATTTTGCGGAGAATGTGTTGACGAACAATGCTAGACTGATTAATATGTGAATTAATGAAATCGACAATTTCGACTTCGAATTTTCCATCACAATTTTGTTACTGTAGTTATGTAGTGCCTAAAAAAACTAGTAAATTTTTTTAATACGATTCTTTCTCTGTAGACTCAACATACGAGAAAAGCAGTGAAGGCTACGGGTTGTATCCGAGGTCGTACAAAATTCATGTATTCCCATAGTGCATGCTAATAAATTAGGAACTATGTAATACAATTTGAGTTAAAATTTTAGAGATCCTTCTCCTTTTCTTCCCAAATTACAGCAATTTCATGATTCACAAGTGATCATTCTAGTTTACAGATAAGGGGAAAAGAGAAATCCTAATTGCCAACTAATTCAATTCGCTTTTTAAAGATGAATACATTAAAGGGATGAAACTAACATACATACAACATATAAATGTTGGCACTTCTTGAAATGAGCTTGCGAAGGCTTGTAAGCATTACGGAGAGCAAGGCGATTCACAACAAGTACAACAATCACAGAAAATTCCTGAGATAGACGGAGAACAGTCAGCACTTAGACTCTGGAGGCTCCCACCGAATACATCTCTCAAGTCGCAAAGTGCATCCGGCATCGTTCCTGTGAAGCGGTTATCCTCTGTTTGAAGTATTTCGAGGCTTGTCAACTGGGATAGTTCAATTGGCACCGTTCCTGTTAGGGTATTATTTACCACCCATAATTGTTTCAGGCTAGTTAAAAGCCCCAATTCCGTTGGCAAGGTTCCAAAGATACCGCAATTAGTGAATGATAAGGATGCCATATTAGTCATTTTCCCAATCGATTGAGGAACAGTTCCAACTAGGCCAATGTTATCATCCACCCAGAGTTCATATAAGTTCTGGCCTAACATGTCAATCATGCTAGCTATGTCACCAGTGAGGAATGAGTTTTCGACGTATATTCTTTCCAATAATGGGAGTGATGCTATTTCGATTGGCAGCGAGGAATGATAAACGTTTCCTCCCATAGATAGCTGTTTCAAAAATTGTAAGTTCTTGAAGATCGATCCTCTCAGCTCACCATGAAACAAGGTGTAGCCCATGTTTAAAGTTTCTAAAGCTGTCAAGTTCGCAAGGTAAGTTGGTATACCATTATATTCGAACCTGCAATAGCTGATATCAAGGTAAGTCAATTTAGACATGGATGTTATCCATGCAAGGTCTTCTTCCGAATTGGCAACGATGTTGCCACTAATGTCCAGGAATTTCAAGCTGCCAGCAAGAAGAACGTTTCCTTTGGGAAATATCCAGTAAGTCCGTTTCGTTTTAAGTTAATCGAGTTAACTTTTCCGTCGTAACACTCGATACCAAACCACGAACACTCGTCCGCGATGGACATCCAATTTGTTGTATCGTCCCAATTCGGCGCAGTCAATCCACTGAAGGCAGCTTCTGTAAAAGAAGTAGCAATTCCATTGGTAGCAAGATATATGCAAGCGATTGCATAACGCTGGTAAACTTTTTCATAGCTTCCGTAAGTTTGAAGAGCATCACTTTGAGAATCTAGCCATTCTAAAGCTCGTTTTGCGTAGTCACTGGAATGGTCAATGCCAGCAGCATCCAAGATTTTCACAGCAGATCGTTCTGAGTCATCTCCGAAACAATCTTTCTTACAGCATGTGCAGCACAAACACTCGACCGCTGGGACTGGGACTGCTAAGCAATCTGATGCCAAGGACGATAAATGCCCTCCAAAGGTATCACGTAACACGCAAATAGTTGAAGGTATGGAACCAAGCAAATTGTTATTCTCCACGTGAAGATTGCGAAGTTGGGATAGTGCAGATATCTCCTCTGGTATCGGCCCAGTCAAGCTATTATTATGAAGCCAAAGTTGATTTATTTCTGTCAGCATTCCCAATGACTGTGGTATAGTTCCGGTAATTCCACAGCCTGAGATGGAAAAACTCACCAATGATGTGAGACTTCCAATAGTTTCCGGAATAGTCCCAACTAGATTAGGATTGTTGTCGAGCCATATCTCTTTTATCCCAGAAAAGTCACTGATAAAAGATAAGTTGTCAATCAAATCGGCGTTCTCTATGTAAAAGTATTTCAGGTTTGGAAGAGTGGTGATAGCGGTTGGAATAGCGCTGTTGAACGACATACCACCCATGCTCAAATGCATAAGATTAGTCAGGGCCGAAAAAATGGTTCCTTGAATCTCACCCGATAGAAATGTATATGATAAATCTAGGTATTCTAGCTTCAATAGAGAGGCCAGGTAGGGGGGAATACCGGGATAAACAAAGTTGCAATGGTGAAAATCCAGGTGCGTCAACAGCGTAAGCTCACCCATCCAACTAAGGTCTTCTCCTTCGCTTGAAATTCTGTTCCCACTCACATCTAAATAAGTGAGACCCGTGTTAAGAAGCTTTAATTCGGGTGGCATGGATCCTGTCAATCCATTTGAAGGAAGACTTAAGGAGCTCAATACACCATCGAGGCATTCTATACCCTGCCATTCGCATTCATTTTTCGAAGTAAGCCAGTTCTCTTTCTTTTTCCAATTTGGAATTTTGCTTAATGCTGCATTAGTCGCAAAGTAAAGGCATGCAAGTGAATATCTCGGCAATACTTTCCAATCAGGATAAGACTGCAGGCGAGGATCAGTTGCTAGCCATTCGAAAGCAGAAACTTGATAGTCTGCATTATGGCTGATGTTCTTGGCCTCCAAAATAATCTTGAGATCCACTATACTTTTTCCATCACAGGTTTGCTTACAGCATGTACAGCAAGCACAGTCAACTGCTGGTGATGGCTCCAAACAATCAGTGGATAATGATTCTAAGTCACCGTTACCACTAATTCGAAGCTCACAAATTTGATCAGGCATACTACCTGTCAGGGAATTACCATGTGTCTGAAGAGTCTCAACGGACTGAATCATACCAAGTTCGGAGGGAATGGTTCCATCAAAATCATTGTCATGAAGCCAAAGCTCTTTCATTCTTGTCAGAAGGCCTATCTCAGTCGGAATCGATCCAGTTAATCCGCAGCCTGAAAGGGATAGGCTTTTGAGGGATGTTATATGTCCTATTGAGGTCGGGATTGTTCCAATTATATCTGGATTAAGGTCAATCCACACTTCAATGGGGGATGCCATCTTAGAGAGGAAAGACAAATCCCCTCTTAATCCTGCATTTTGAGCATAAAGATACTTCAAGTTGGGTAGCATATATAATTCGCTGGGCAGAACACTTTCGTAAAAATTTCCTCCCATCTGTAGGTATTCCAGATTTATCAAATTTTTAAAGGCAGCACCGTTCAATCCACCCCCCATCAACGTGAATGAGATATCTAGATTCCTTAAGCTCGCGGGAAAGACAATTGGAACACCGTCATCTTGAAAATAGTTGAGGTGTACATTCAAGTGCGTAAGCTGAGTTAAATTTCCGATCCACCTAAGGTCCTCCCCTTCATTATAGACCATATTCCCGCTGATGTCAAGGTACAACAGGCTCTTTTGAAGCAATGTAATTTCAGCAGGGAAGGAGCCACTCAGATTATTTTGCTCGAGTCTTATTGCCACAACATGACCGTTTTTATCACACTGGATTCCAAACCATAAACATTCGTCTGATTCGGTCAGCCATCCATCTTGATTTTTCCATGAGGTGAGTGTTGGGTCAGTGTA
>CAAAJI010000898.1:5680-18859 GCA_900642245.1 Fragilaria radians | reverse complement strand
AAGATATCGTTCAGACTTCAGGTGAAATTAAGTGGTTTGACCTATTCAGTTAAGATTTCATCAATAATAGTGATGTAGCATTTAACTTCCACATTCAGTCAATCTCTTCTTTATAATTTAGTTCAATCTAGCATGTTGGGAGATGAGAGAAAGACAAACTGTCAGGAGTCTGACGGAGAATGTTATTTCCAGCTCATAATTTGTTAAAACTAGGAAAATCTTATTGAAAGTTTGTGGATCGTACTTATATTTACAAGAAGAGTTGCAACAGTTTTAACAAACTATAATATAGTTAGCGCAATCGTTAACGGAGGAAAAAGGGCAGTTGAAACATGAAGTTGGTAAATGCCTGAAGGAGTAGGAATAAACAAATGAATGCAAGAGGCAAGAGTGATTATCAGAAGACAAATGGTCCTCAAGAAAAGAATTGGCAAATGGTCTCCCTTAAAGATTATATGTATTTCTTGGGCACTGCTAAACAGGTGTCAGAATACGAATCAACTATATAATTTCTAATTAATCATTTGAAGAAAGAATTTGAGCAAGTGCTCTTGACCAGGTAAAGGAATTTGATGTGAGCAAGCTCAAGCCAGTGAGTTCTACAAGTATTTACAATTAAAGATCTCTTGGCAAAATTGTATCAGATCCTCAATTTAAACTAGATTTGAGGAAGAATATCCAGCTTGGATGAAGAGGAAACAAAGTTTAAAAAATTGGAGTAGAGGGATATGATTTGACTTAGGAAAGATGTGCTTGAGGAATGCAAGTAAAGATTGAAGCCAGACATGATTTTGAGAATCTGATTAAGAATAATCCGATAGATTTTTTGCTGGCAGTAAAGCAACATTCTATAAATTTTCAAGAGCGTAAATATAAAATATCAATTAATCTTGATTCACTGAAAACGTTGATAACTTGAGAGAGGAATATTGATTCTGGTATTGTTTACTATTTGTTAACGATGACTTGGACGTCTCCAGTATCGGTACACTAACACATCTCGTAGTCTGCCAATTGTAGTCTTGCTAGACTGTATTGCTTACAACATATTTCCTTAACGAACTTAAGTCACAGGCAACTGTATGAATACCATTAACTGGGCCAGAACTCATGTGTACTTCTATCAAGCACAAGAAATGAGAGATTTGATATTGATAGATAAAAAAACAAAAGCAGGTATCTTTTGGAATAGAAAGCTTGTACGAGATACTAAGCAGAGCAACGATGACTTAATTCTGTCTACAAATGGTGGAGAGCTATATATGAAATTGGCTGGAATTGTGCCAAAATATCCAAAAAGAGTTTGATATTATCCAAATGCAATTACAAGGAAAAGAAGGATACATCAGAGTATTGAGGAGTGGGTTAAAGATTCCCTAGGTAGTAGGGTTCAAAATTTACCAGAATTCATGCCAATAATGTATTTAAGCCTATAGTAGATGGGTTTGATGAGTATTTCAACATTACTATCAATTTACCATTGCAAAAGAGAATGTACCTGAGGCAGATATTTGTTGCAAGTTTTATCTGTGGATAGCACAGAAAGCTCAATTATTTTCCTCCAAAAAAGTGAACATCTCTATTCTACAGTCCATGGGTGATATTGCACAGAGAGGTGTTATATTATGAAATGTTTTTGTGCAATTCCTTTTGGCACCTAGGTTCAAGCACATGAAGGAATTGATTCAAGAAATTCATTAAAACCAAGAGCAATTTATGGTATTTACCTTAGGTGTTTATCCAATTCACAAGGAGGTCACAAGATAATGACTTTAATGTCGGGTCAAGTAATGAGAAGTAGCCAGGTAACTTTGATTCCAATTTCTCACCAGATTATCAAATGCGTGCAAAAAAGAGCACATCACAAAAGATGCCAGAAGGGATTAAAGCAATATAAAAAGAGGAGTGATCCTGTATGATAATTATTGGCTTCCAGGAGTGGAGTATGAATCCAAAGATGAAAGAGATGAAAAGGATCAAGAAAAGGAAACAGAGATGATCCCAGAAGATGAATGACAAGTCTGAGGAAGTTTACAAGAGCAAATTATATGAGATTGTTGAAGTAAAAAATGTGCAAGCTGAAGAAAATGATGAAGACATTGTGATAAATCATGAAATAGGAAGTGAGAAAGAAGTCAAAGAAACCCGAGATTAGCAAATGAAGAAGAAACAAGTGAACATGGTGTACTAGAAGAAACACAGCAATAAGCATTATTATTGGAGGCATGGTCACAAGAAGCGGTAGGGAAGTAAAGAAAGTCATACCTACTAACTTTTTGCAACATGTATTGCCAGAAGGTAATAATTTGTTTGTGTAATATGGAAATGAGTCTAGAAAAGTGATTGCTTGGATTCACAAGTTTAATACAACATGGAATAAGAAGATGAATCAGTATGGACTGTTGTAAACATACAATCTTGTACAAGGCTATCACTATTTTGGAGAAAGAGGAAAAGACGCAGCATTTGACGGGATGAGCCAGTTGGACGCAAGGGCTGTTTTTGTATCACTGAAATAAACATTGACTGATAAAGATAAAGCGAGATCAATGGAAAGTGTTTTATATTGGTCGAAAGTGAGATAAAAGAGTCAAGGCAAGAACCTGTGCCAATAGACTTGTAAATCGTAACTTTATTAGTAAGGAGGAGGCATCAACCCCTACATTTACGACAGAATCCATTAAACTCACTGGAATTATAGATGCAAAAGAGAAGAGGGATGTAATGACCCTTGATACCCCAAATGAATTCGTTTAAACAAAAAGATTAGAGGTCCCTTGGTTGATGTGTTCGTCAATCTAGATCCACTTGTTAATAGAGATTACGTCTTGATTGTCTTTGGAAGGAAGATTCTTTATGTTCAAGTGTTGAAAGCAATCTAAGGAATGTTGCAATCTTCATTGCTGTTTGACGACAAATTTAGAAGTGAATTGTGAGTCCATCTGTTTCAAAATAAATCCGTACGATCCGTGCATGGCCAATCGTATGATAAATGGCTCACAGCGCAAGGTGGTATGGCATCTAGATGACTTGAAGTCAGGTCACGAATCTTCTCAAATAAATGACATTTTTCACAATTGCTTAAATGAAAATGGTATGTTGAAGGCAGTTCGTGGAAAAGTGCATAAGAATTTGGCCATGACACTTGACTTTTCAGAAAAACGAGATTCTTCAACTTTATATGCAGGAATACGTAGAAGAGATGATTAACGAGTTCCCATATGGTTCAGGAGACAAAAGGTGAAGAATCCATAATATCAGAACTTGTTCAAAATTTCAAAGGGTGAGGAGAATAAACAAATAAAAGTTCAGGATTATGTGACTTTTCATGCATTTGTGGCAAAAGGATTATTCTTGGCAAAAAGAGCAAGGCTGGAAATAATGCCATGTATTGAATTTTTAATAATGAGGGTAGTGAGCCCCACAGAGGAGAATTGGGACAAATAGTTTTTGCGGTTGTAATTTCCAAAGAACACAAAAAGTGATAAATTGAGATTGTTTGATGGAAGAATTGTATTGTCAAGTGGGTCAGTGGGTACGACTCAAATTGTTTCAACTAAACAAAAGACAAATACAAGAAGTACAATTGAGGCTCTGTGAACAAGATTATTTTTAAGTGAACAAAGATATTAAGTTAGAGAGAATGTCATTTATAGAGAGAGGCAGGCATGAAGTTGGAGATAAAGAGTAAAACAAGGTCAGGAAATATAACTCAACATTTTGGTATCAAATATCTTTCCATTAACGACTTGATTAATCCGGAGGAAGAACAAAGTTCTGCCCAGCTACAGAAATGTTGGGAGACTACCTGACAAAAAAACCGTTGATGAGAACGAACTTTAGTGGATTTAGAAAGAAGGGAATGAACATTTAAGTAAGTGGTAGTTGGTCAGCAAGATTGTTGCGAAATAAGAGATAGAAGAACCGACAAGAGTCTGATTAAAACCGCTGGTTAGGAAAATCGCAGTGAGAGTTTCTAGATCGTAGTTTTCATTAAAAGAAGAGTTATAACATAGCATGACATTTTGGCATGTGAGGTTAAAGTACATAATGATTTAATATGCGTCAGGCTTTACTTAAGACGAAGTTATTGACAACACCAAGATACCATCGAAAGCCAACGTTTCCATTGGGATACTATACTGGCACCTAAGGAAGCAAATTTGTTTGTGACGCACGCTACTGACGTGCGCCAGAGTTTGGGCGGGTTAAAATTCATAAATTATTTAACAACGGAAGTGTAACTACGATGAGCTCTGACCGTTGGAATTTTACTGGCTTGCGACTCCGATTCGTTTTGAGATTCAAATGAGAGTTTTCTACACAATTCTTAGTACAGTTAAGTTTAGATAGTTCAAAATTTCAAAACAATTCTTGTTGCACATCGACCACACAGAGTGCCAAAAAGCCAAATTTGAAACAAGACTATATTCAAGATGTTCCGAACAATCTTCTATCTCTCACTTCTGACTCTAACTAGTGCACATGTGTGCAACGTTTGCGGTGAGGGTAAGGTTGTAGGTTCCCCTGAATCCATTTTCACATTTCCAGGACAGCCTTCTGTTTCATGCAAGAGTGTCGAGCTCGCGGGTCTTGAAGGCCTTATTTCCGAAGAACAATGCCCTTTTGTGGCATCGCACATTGATACTTGTAACTGTGTTTCCCGTTCTATGACTCGAATTACGCAGGAAGCACCCTCCACAACAGACGCCGTGCTCGAAGTTCCATCCTCGGTTCCTTCTGGCTTGCCTTCCGGAGGTATTCCTTCCTCGATTCCATCTGAAACGCCATCAGGAGAGGGTGATGGTTCTGATACCTCAGATGCTGGTGTCATGTCTGCTAAGTTCAGTGTTTATGGAGTTGGCGTCTTCACCATTTTAGGTCTCTCTATTGCGCTCATGTAATTGGGAATTGAGTATCTCTTTTCATTTGCGGTTTGGCCTTCGAAATTATCTAGCCAAAAGAACCTATGTGCAAGTTTATGAAAACAATAATTTAAGGTCCCTGATTTTGATTTAAATTTGTGTATGTAAAAGTTTAGTGAAGTGCTTCTATTGATCTGAATTCTGGTGAAAGTTTGTTGAGCGAAATCTGTATTTATTTGCAGCCATTGTTGATCAACAAGATTATCTTTGTGTATTCTGCCTAGTCTTCAAATCTATCGGTCCATGAGATTTCAAAATCATAAAGTTTACTGCATAGGACTTGATTGCAGATGGAAAAACTTGATTTACCCACTTGTAAGCGAAGCTAAAGGTTAATCGTGGAGGAAATTTTTTGGAACGACTCCCTCCCGACTGAAACTCATTAATTCTAAGACGAAACATTTTGCTTGCCAAAGTTGCCAGTTAATAAGATTTCGAAATTTCAAAGGGAACTTAATCTCTTTCAAATTGATTTGATTGTGCCAATAAGGAAAGCGAACTACATCTTTCTGAGACTACACGACACGACAAATGTAACTTGAGTTTATCATCCATTTTCCCGGTTCAATTCACTTATTGACTTTAATTTTTAGGCTGAGCAACCTTCATGAAGTGGAAACAAACCTACTATAACACTTCCAATTCATAGCTTTCACTTCTTGAGCGATATCATTCACCGACACAAAGGATAGATTATCATCAAGATTATCAAAGTAAATAGCTATCTGAAGGCAATATTACTTTTGAATATTTCACTTTAAGCCCAATTGACTTAGGATCTCAAACTACAGCATGAAGGTTCTCTTGAAGTATTCATAAATTTTGATACGTCGTCGTTAAGCCTATTAAATTATTCCAGAAAAAAAATTTCCATGTCATTTGGGCTTCCTAAAATAAAAATTTATCTGAAAAAGAAGATAAAGATATGAACAAAAGTAATGTATACTACTTTACACAGGAAATCACACGACAGTTTTAGCATAAATCAGGATGTTGATGACTGGACAGGATTTGAGATCCATATTTGCATGGCGTTTGCAAACATCATATAGATTAGCACAAATCAAAATAGAGATTTGTGATATTCTATTCTCTTGCAAAGGGAATCATAAACATGTAGGTTGAACCCCAAATGTATATAATCAGTATTTGTCATAAGTTTGTAAGTGGTGAATTGTTGTAGAGTAAAATAGTCAAAAGGAAATTCCCAAGTATTCTTCATCATCATTTTGACTGTAGATCTCATCTTCATTGCCTTGATCACTCAGTTTCCAAATTCCAAAATGGATCGTTTTCGAAAATAGAATTCCGTCACCTTATGAAGAAGTCAAGCAAAATAAAATTATATATTCGAAAACAGCAAATAAAATTGACGAAGCCAAAATCGATGTTGCAGATTTTGAACAAATGAGGATAATCAACGTTACGGTGCCTGACAAGTTCTTTGGAGTTGATTTATTGGAAAAAAACGTACCTTTGGAACAGAGACGTAATAGCGTCAATATCTCAAATAGCATGGTTTCTAAATTAAATCCATTGGGAAACCAACTTTTGTCTTTAGATCAGAATGAGTGCAATTACATCCAGGATCCCTTGTGGTAAGATTTTGGCGTTCAGATAATGGTGATATATGACAACATTTTACAATGACATTTAGCTCAAGGTTTTTCCTAGTAAAATCAACAGCTTCTTGGCGAGCTTTCCCATTGGATGCATTTACAGCTCATTCAAGGATAATTCTAAATGCTGGTATGGACACTGTCTTACATGGATTGAAGAAACTTTCGTCAATGCAGTGAGCTTGTACCCTCTATCTTCAAGATTGAAGATCTAGTCAAGGCTACAGTTTAAGGTCCAGCCATGGCTCCAGCGTCGCATGAAGCAATGATGATTGAATCAAAATATTTGAGATTTCATATGGGGAAAAATTCGCGTCGTGCTTTTTAGAAACTCCAGTTCACCAGCAGTGTGGCAATGCTAGAACAATCAGGCTTTCTTTGTTCTCGGGAGCCAGAAAGGATTGGGAGAGATGGTATATCTCTCTCTTTGCCAAGTCTAGGTTGACAGGGTATCGGGATATGCTCATTGGTTTAAGGAATGCATCAATGAAAGGAACCAAGGGTTATGTCAAATTTGTCACCAAGAATGGCATAGCTATACCAGCAGATTGGAGATGTTGCCTGAGAGGGACGCCAATATGGCTCAGAAGAACCTAGTTGCCAAATTTGAGCCAGTCACCAAGGGCAATTTTATAAAAATGAAAAAGGAATTTGTTGAATGCAAGCTGAAAGAAACGAATAGTGAATGTGAAACTGAGAACCAAGTTCATCAAGCTGAACTAAGATAAACCCCAAGGGGACAATGATTTCCTGAGACAGAAACCAGAAATAGAAGGGGTTTGCTCCTACTGTTGGATATATGGACACAGGGAAGCAAATGTAGGAAAAGACTGAAGGAAAATGGAAGACCAGTGAAGATTCACTTGGAAGGCAACACCTTGATCCTGATAAAAGGTGAAAAAGAGATTTGTGTTTGACAACAAAATCGAACTGGGAAGCAGCTTTCTCTTGAGTGCAAGAATGACTTCTGATGAAGGAGCCTGCTATGTGAGCGAAAGAAAGCAGATGAGAATCCAGAAATTCAATCAACAATCTGTGGAATTGACCAAGAGGACTGCAAACAGGCTTGGACTGAAGCTAAGAGGACAGCTCAAGAGTTGTGAGGACTGCATCCTGACGAAAATAAAGAGAAGAAACATCAACAAATACAGAAAGAGTAATGGGCAAGTTCCTGAGAACGGACAATGCCAGAGAAAATGTCAAATTGAAAAACAAACTGGAGAGGGAAGGGATTCCAATTCCAGCCTTAACATCTCTAAACAGAATAGTCAGGTAGAAAGGAGCCTTACCATCCTTTGGGGGAGAGTCAGAGCTGTTCTCAACCATGCAGGGGCTCCTCCTGAACTTGTGATCAATGGGCAGAATGTGCCTCAACTTCCACAGAGTTGTGCAACATGACGTCAAGGTCCAATGGAAAAAGTCCGCATGAAGCATTTTATGAAGTAGAAGCAACATTTGCGAGAGATCTTCGTATTTTTGGTGAAGTTGGGATCAAACTCTTCAAACTTTATGGGCTGCCAGAGAAGATAACAAATTAATGGAACAGATATCAGCTTCTTGGATACATATTCAACCATCCAAGATATAGATGCAGAGCTTTAACCTGAAAAACAAATCTGTTATCCCTTTCAAGGGATGTCACGTTGCTTGAGAAGACACATGACAAATATTTCAACACCAAAAAAGATCCAAGTTACCGACTTGGAGAGTTCTGACAACAAAATATGGATCAGACCACCGGGTGAGGCAGAAAAGCCAACAGAAGAAGAGAAGAAAAAAGGAAAACCAACCTTTCTCTATTATCACAAGGAACAGGATATTAATGGATGCCGTTGAGGATTAAGAATTAAGAGAGGAGTCCAACAACATTGATGTTGGTTTGCTTATCAATGATGAAATCATGGGAGATCCCTATACTTTCAATGAAGCTACTTTGAAGCTGATCCTAAGAGGAGAAGCAGTTGGCAAGAAGATTGGACAGCATGAAAAAATGTAAAGTTTGGTCAATTTTGAACAAAAGCAACATGCAAAAGGAAGACAACGGATGGGACCCTCAAGGCAAGGTTTGTACCTCTGGGCTACTACCAAATTCCAGGATTAGACTTCATGGACAATTTTTTACCTGTGATTGCACAATCAAGCCTCAGATTGGTTCTATTGATGATCCAAAAGCTCAATCTCAAAGCTTGGTCCATCAATGTCAAAACTACCTTTTGAATGATAATTTGGAAAAGGAGATATACATATAAATATATCAAGATCTCTATAACAACAACAAGAAGGAAGATGTGTCGGAGAAGGTTTTAAAACTGAACAAGTCAATTGATGATCTGGTTCAAGCTGTCAGACAGTGGCACAAAAGATTGCGTATTTTCAAAGTGAAGTTGATCCATGTGTCTTCTTGAAGCTGAAAAGGGAGGCATGTTGCCTCTTGTGCATCTATGTCGATGATGCAATCATTGTTGGGGACGAGAAGGTGATGGAGAATACCATATTTGGTCTGAATCAAGTATTCGGCATAAAGGTGCATACGTTGATAAAATACTTCCTGGGGTGTGAACTCTCTGAGAGTTCGGGTGGTTTTGTGCTGTCTCAGACGCGAATCATCAAAAACCTAATGAAGGATAAAAAGATTACTGATCAAAAAACTACGTCTACCCCAGGTTTCTTTGTGGTGAGACCTAAGAGCCAGAAAGAGATGATTTATGTATATAGCAGAAATGATATCACGCTACAATTGGAACGAATCTCAATGTTGTTAAAATGTTGATACCAGAAGTTGCAAACTCGGCTAGAGACCTCTCAATGGTCATGTTTAAGGACAATAAGAAAAAAGGACAGAAAAATTACACAATAAGCGATGTGTGAATCTCCGGGTAAAAAGGGAAAAGTGACATTAAAAAAGTCGAGAGAGGAGAGAAGGTTGATACGACCCAAATTGATGAATTACTAATCTTTGGACAAAGAATATGAAACCAAGTAAGCATTCGATTTTAAATTTAATCTTTCACAATAGGCTATAATCTCGTAATTTAAGAGTTTTTTTTTAGGAAATCTACTTTGTTCAACCTCAATATCAACTGGAGATCAAAAGTTTAGTCTGATAAATCTTCATTTTCATCACACACCTACTCAAGTCAAATACAGGGCACCGTAATATCCTCTGAGCCTGCTAGAGGTTTGTTTGACTGCATGTGAACAACAACCAAGAATATATTCATTTTGCAATTCTTTAAGGATTCTAGTTGCAGATTATACCCCTCCTAACCTTATTGGATGCCATGAGTAAAGCCAAAGAAACCAGAACACTTTATTAATTGGATTTTTAACCCTCGAGATATAGATACGTATATTCCCTTAAAGTTTCTTAGAGGAGACGCTTTGGTTGCTTAGGATAGTTTGTAACAAAGTTTTGAAATTGATAATGGTGCTTAGAAGATGTCATCTTGATGCAGTTGATAGCCAAGACCCATTGATAACGAAGTCGTATTCAAAATGAAGAAGATCAAAGAGTCAAGGAGTTACAATAACGAAGTTGTATTCAACATGGAGAACAAAAAAGAGTCAAGGAGTTACTATCTCAGATATGGACATGTTAATAGACAATTTAAACAATACTGAAAAGGATCATTCAACAACAAGTGGTATGGGTGAAGAAGATTTATCATAATCAAGACCATTGTTACATTTTTTAAGGACATGAATAAAGCTAACTTCAAAAGAACTCACAAAAGGAAAGTGCAATCAAGTGAGAGTATCGAAGTAATGATAAGAATTCAAAACTTAAAATTAGAGAACAGCAAAGACAAGACGGGATTGCACTCAAAAAGATTATGAACGAGAATAGGTTCATGAATAGTGAGCAGGGCTTACTTCCTTAATCGATCTCTGCCTGACCTTCTTCCAAACATCAACCCCTTTCTAGTGGAAGAGACGCATCGGAAGGCTGAACTTTTACTTCTTTCTAGCATTGATTGGTTCGAAATAACGCAGTTTGTCCAATAACAGGAATCATAGCAAACCGCCAATCAGCATTGGAATCGCTATCACCAAAGGTTTTCCTAAGGAAATTAATGGATAAAACCGCAAGTATATGACAAGAAGCGTTTTCGAGTAAAAATGTGATCTAGGCTGTATATCTTACTATAGAAATATTTTATCTCTGCTAATGGATACCGCTATTTGTTATTTTAAATCTACTCATGAATACCCTTTTCAAAAACCAAAAGTGAGTCAGGCAGTACTGGGCAGGTTATTGTGCATTGTCATATGTGGAAGTATGAATTAAAAAATACTTTATTTAAGTAGCTAGTGGCTAAGCAGCCTATTAGGCTATGCAATGTATATGTGTACACGGTATCGGAGAATTGTCGTTTAGCCGAAAAAATAAGGCGTAAGGCTATTCTATGCATTTTCCTATTTATTCACGGACAGTAGCAGTTTATCTGCCAAGCTGACTCCCCTTACTTGTTTGGATGAAATGAAACAAAATTCCATCATCCAAATTTAGTGCTGATTCTCATTTACTCGTAAAATATGTGTACAGTATTTCCTAATCCAGCGCAATAACTTTCGTAAAGGAACTTTAATTGATATTCTTTGACTCATCTCACACCCCAACTTTCCATAAGAGTTGACTACAAGATCCAAACATAGAGATGTGAATATTTGCACCGCCTGATATTCCTCTGGAACTTTATTCTCAGTTTCTACCGTCACGTGTAGGGAGTACTAACTTTCGGGAATAGAATTGCTGTACTGGTCATTTGGTATTATTCGGAAGTTCTCTCATAAAAAGTCAATGTTTGTTTACTAGCTACATAAATAAAATTTTCATAATAAATTATTATCTTAAATTTGTCATTCCAATTTATGTTTTTTTTCAATTCGAAATGTGCAGAATATTCATGTATTGGTTAAATGTGATATTTTAGCTTCTGAGAAAGAAATATGTTGAGCGTGGTTGCGCCTACTGATATGTTGATGAATGAACTTTACCAATAAAAACATTTTTTCTCTTTAGTGATTAGCTTCCCTTAAGCCCTTTACCAAAAAAGGTTCACATGAGTTTTGGCCGTTTCTACCCCTTAACCCTTGTGCGTTTTATTCTCGAGAAAGTGATCGAGTACGAGTAAAGGGTGAACAGAGTGAGCGACAAAAAACAATAGGGATACAGCTAATCCAAACGGTACTTCCATCCAGAATTTTAAACTAGAATGTTGTCAAGACTTTCAGTCGTAAACTGTAGAATACTTAACGCAATTGTCATTCAAATGCCACTGAAATGTGGATATATCTAATTGCAATATTAATCTGCAACTAAATGAAATTCCTTCAAAACAATGAAAAAATAAATAACTCTATTCCTTTAAGTTGAGGAAAAAGATCTTTTGTGCTTCTTAATCTTGAGTCTAATGATAACTGGTTTAAAAGGCATTACTCATATGGATCACTTATATTTTGCTTGGGATGATTCTTATTATATTAATCCTACATTTGTCTTATTTTTTAAACTGTCAAACAAGTAAAGAATACATTTTATAAAGGTAACAAAACAACGATATTGACTTTGTACCAACAGCTTTATTTGAGTTCTTCACCGACAATCTTTGTTGTTCCAATAACAGCAGCACCAATAACTTCTACAACAATAGCGCAAGAAAAAGCTAAAATATGTCTTTAAACCATAGTTTTAATAGAAAAAAATGAAATTACTACCTTTACACCTTCCTAATGGCAATGCTAAAATCAATGGTATAATTTACTTTAAGTTCTGTGATGTTGAATGCAACTGTAGATACCACTGACATGTTAGATCAAGTAGTAAATAGGTTCACAAATAACAAACATAAGCATCTTTGTCATACTGGAAATGTAATAATTCAAAGATACATTCTCTTTTGTAAAATAGTTAACTCTGCGGAGCAAAGCAAGCACCAAATACTAGTTATTCATTTAAGATAATTTAATATTGAAGAGAGCCAAGAGGTTTACAATCTTTTTCCATGTGCTCATCTTTCGAGTAGGCTTTTTATGGAGTAACACTTCAAGATCTTTTATCGCCAAAAATAGTCCAATTAATTTGTTGGTTGGTGCGCCTTAATTTTAAGTGCAGAAAATGAGAGGGACTGGGTGATACTAGTTAGGATCTCCTGGGATAATGGTGCACGACGACTTCTACGATCATCGCCAATCCATTATGATGCTTCAAAGGCAATACTTGGAATATAAAGTTCATGACAGTTGCTTGGAGCCATAGAGTCATGATGGTGCCCACCTTGCTTTTGTTCCTCGTTGTCGCGGCTGCTGCGGATTCCTCGATATCCTGGAGTTGTCAGCCGTGCCCAAATTCATCATGGTAAATTGATACGTTGTTATCTTGTACTCATCATGAATAATACTACAATCGTTTCCTTATGTACTTCTTGCCTTTATTATCATTCAGCGAAATGTCAAAGCCTAACGCTGTGATTGACTATGAAGGAGGTGATACATTCAGCAGTGGCTCAGTCAAATGCAAGGACATTAATGACAATATTTATGGAGTACCAAAACCATCGATTTGTGGTAGTGTCGTTTCTCAGACATTCTCGGATGACAATCCATGTGGCTGTAATCAAAATGGTGCTATTTGC
>CAAAJI010000896.1:13161-24487 GCA_900642245.1 Fragilaria radians | reverse complement strand
AAGTGAATCGGCAAGAAAAACGAATTCCCACGACATTCCTAATTCCTTGTTTCATGCATGTTAGGGTTAAACCCTTGAAAGAATCAGACAGCCATCGAAACCAACCCTTTCGCACTCACATTGAGTAATAGGAAAGAGTTCCAGGTCCGAACCTCAATCACAACGATGCCTGTACCAAGACGAAGACAATCAAAAGGGTTATTTTCTCCATTCAAGTATTGCCGTCTCATGGTATCCAAGTTATTTGACATTAACTTTCTATTTCAACAATCCCGTATGGTACTTTTCTATGGATTTACTCCAGCTGTGATATGCATCGGTATGTTCACAGAACCGTCTCCAGCAAGTTGGTTGGATATTATCAATATACTGGAGTAAATTGATGGGAAAGAGAGGAATTCCCTAAACCTGAATCGATATCTACCTATAACCCACCATCATGAATGACTGTCGTATGACTAAGCAAAGTGCAACAGTATGGTTTGAGAGAAAGAAGAAGGATTCGTTTCAATTGGGAATGACTTTGCAGCAAAGAATTATCTGAAAAATATCATAAGAACCCTATCGTCCACTTAGTAAAGAAAGAAACTTACGTTAAACTCTTTTGGTTCCTTGCAAATGTTCTACCATGAGCATATTTTGAATATTTGATTGGACTATTATTATATGATTCCATTACATCCAGTGATGTCTTCGATCTCTTGGTATATTATTGTAGAAATTCATTTTCTCTGTGTTTTATGCGCCCCATTTTCTGATTGTCTCTATAATGATTGACATCTCATTCTTGCTTTCTTCATAGTTCAGCAAATGCTAATCAAGTGCTGTTAACAACCCAATTGGATTACCTCTTCTATCTATGAAAAGCTGCTCTTGTTTCAATCTTCTTTTGTTAGGCACTTTGATCACACAAAATGCAGTTGCCTCTGATATTTCTATTTCCATGGCCCGTTTTTGTTTTATGAATGAACCTATTTCTCCTTTAAATTCAATCTCAAAATTGTTTATCTTTGTCAATATTGACTCCCTCATTGACCCTTACAGAAAACTCTACTGCAGCTTGAATTGACTGGAATTGTTAAAGAGAGAGAAGAAGGGATCGATGCAACTACATACCAATAATGAATTAAAGATTATCATAAGTACCCTATTGTCAACTTAGTTAAGAATGAAATTGTTTCTTGATATATCTTTGTTCCTCACAACTGATCTAGCAATCATCCAACCACCCTACCAAAATTTGCCATTATTAACACTCAATATTTCCTAGAGAACTTTCAGAACAGCCAACCAACATGAAATTCAAAGTGCTAACCAAATCAGAGAAAAAGAGGTCCCTCCTGGCTTCCATATACTGCCAAGGCAGGAGAAGCAGCTTGGGTCATACCTTCAAGGACAATGACACATGCTGGATGATAACTTTGGCCAATTTAAATGCAGTGCCCTATAGCAAATCATAAGACTAAGTTTTGGATAACCTACCTGCATGAACTGATTCAGCGACAATATAATGCTTAATCGCCTTTGAGTGATGTCAAGATAAGCTAACGAATCACAATGACGAAATAACAAGTACTCCTAGCGCGTCTTAGTTACATATCTGAAAACTAATGATATTTGTCATTCTCTTAGTAGCCTCATGGTACAGAAATAATTTTTTGTTTTCTTCCTCTAATGCATAATTTCAATACTTTTTAGGTTGTATTGTCACCAACACTTTCTCCAGTGATCCTTTAAGTTTTATGGTCACCCTTCCTTGATCATATAATATCTCCATATCAATATGTACTGTGAGGTTGAATTTTCGTTAACTTTCCATTTATTTACTTACTCCTTGGCTATGTTTCCATTATCAAATTATTGATTTAAACGCTCTATTTACTAACTATATGCGTATAAAGATTATGTACAAACATTTTTGCGAATGAATCCCTATCAATTGCTAATATACTTTCAACATATACTTCCAAATGATATCCTGATCCATTGAAGTGTATTCCTTCACCTTGGAAACTTTTTATCTCACACAAAAAGCATACGCCTCTGGTGCTTTCGTTCCCGTAGACTGCTGTTGCTGAGTGAATGCATCAAATTCTGCCTTAAATTTATTTACCTTACATGTAGATGGGTGCCAAAGTCAAAAAGCAAAGATCAAGAAAATTACGGATGACAAGACAATTGCTGAAAACATCAAGAACAACAGACTTTGAACTATCTGAAGAACCAAATCGTTTTCAATAGTGTCGAGGAGGATTAGAAGCAACTGTTTGAGGGTTCATTTGGAACTTTCTGCAAAGCAATGTTGCACGTGCGCTTTAACTGGACATCCAAGGTTACAATAACAAAAAGACAGAAACAATCGCCTTAATTGATAGATGTAATAAGAACATGAGAGTGTACCAGTCCATGCAAGATGGTGGTGTAGACATGTGCACTTGAAAGGAAGGACAATATACCATTTGACTCATAGCTATATACGCTCAGTTGGATTCTGAGAAGAGTGGAAATGACATGTTTCTTTGGGATATGTTAAGGTTGAATTTAGGGATCCAAATGCAATTATTACAATTAGTATGAATTCATTGGTAAGAAAAGATATAGGTAAAGTACTTGGAAAGAAGTCAATTCAAATTTCAATCATGGCATTTCAGGAACCAATACAAACAATTCTTAACCTAACAAAAGGGAAACCTTGATGTGAGACTAGTCAATGTAGCTAGTAGTTCTCTTCTTCAAAGCCACATGTCTCGATAATAGTTCACTATGCACTAGAATCAATCTGAATGATTTGGTACATTAAGAATGTAAGTTTGGGACATTATGCATTGTTTTAAAAAGAACAAACTTTGTATTTGATACTTTGACTATTGTCTCACATAGAGTTTGATTGTTTCAAGATAAAAGTCAATCTCATAACCTATTCAATTTCTTTAAATGTATTATTTTGCAAATTGCAGCACTCACTTTGTAACTTTGTTTATCAATGAATGGCTAATTTTAGTGACAAGCACAACAATTACATTTCAGTTCTTCACAATCAACTAGTGGCAAAATCCTACTAGGCAAAATGATCATGCATGTTCTTGGATTATAATGCATACATCTACTGAAAATCTTATTCTCCACACGGAATATCAGAGAGAAGATATTGGTATTTAATGAGCTGGAATTTAAACAAAAAAATTGTAAAATTATTTCAAGTAAATTAAAAACTTGATATAGACAATGAAAATATTTTAAGAATGGATAGATTACTTTAACAACAACCACAACAATTGCATTTTACTTCTTCACAATCTATAGATGGTGTAAGTATAGATGAGCAAAGTGTTAAAGGTAATGCTCCAGTCAATTTATTATTCTGCAAATACAATAAATACAATGTTCTCAAGGACCCAAGGGCTGACGGAATTGTCCCAGTCAATTGATTGTTGTTCAAATACAGTTCATACAATTTTGTCAAGGACCCAAGGGATGACGGAATGGTTCCAGTCAATTGATTAAAGTTCAAAGACAGTTCATACAATGTTGCCAAGGATCCAAGTAATGTTGGAATCATCCCAATAAATTGATTATTTTCCAAAAACAGAGCCTTCAACTTTGTCAAGGACCCAAGGGATGATGGAATTGTACCGGTCAATTGATTATAACTCAAATACAGAGATGTCAATGTTGTCAAGGACCCAAGGGATGAAGGAATTGTCCCATTCAATTGATTACCGTTCAAATCCAGATCAGTCAACTTTATCAAGGACCCAAGGGATGACGGAATTGTTCCAGTCAATTGATTTCTAGACAAATACAGAGAAGTCAATGTTTTCAAGGACCCAAGGAATGAAGGAATGGTTCCAGTCAATTGATTATTGTTCAAATTCAAAGAAGCCAATGTTTTCAAGGACCCAAGGGATGACAGAATTGTACCAGTCAACTGATTATTGTCCAAAATCAGACTACTCAACTTTGTCAAGAACCCAAGGAATGACGGAATTGTTCCAGTCAACTGATTTGATGTCAAATCCAGAGCAGTCAACTTTATCAAGGACCCAAGGGATGACTGAATTGTACCAGTCAGTTGATTTCTATACAAATTCAGAGAAGCCAATGCTGTCAAGGACCCTAGGGATGACGGAATTGTTCCATTCAATTGATTACTGTTCAAATCCAGAGCAGTCAACTTTATCAAGGACCCAAGGGATGATGGAATTGTTCCAGTCAATTGATTACTATTCAAATACAGAGCTGTCAACTTTATCAAGGACCCAAAGGATGATGGAATTGTTCCAGTCAATTCATTAAACAAAAAAGAAAGATGAAGCAATCTTGTCAGTTTTCCAATGGATGTAGGGATTTTACCTTTTAATCTTTCTAATTCAAAATTAGCATAGATATTGAAGCGTTCCATTCTGGTGAGACATCCAATCTCAGTTGGTATTGTGCCTTTAACCATAATTTCTAAGCTGGTTAATTTTGTTAGCAACCTGATCTGTGTTGGAATGACTTTAGCTTCAAAGGAGAAAAAAGAAGTTGTGTTGAGACATTTTACCACATCCAATACTCCTAAATAATTGCATGCAACTTTTTTATCGTTTTCAGAAACAGTGGTTTGCTTGCATCCATCCTGATTGGGAGTACTTGTTTTTCTTCGTGAAGGTGCCTTTGTCGTTACCATTTGCTTGTTTGGTTTCTTGGATGGTTTCTTTGTTGGTTCCATCTGTAAAATTTCAGCTGATGAAACACACACATCATTCAATGAGATCAATATATAAAACACGATATTGGTCATTGTCATCATATTTGCATTACCTTGAGTCCCAAAAAGAAACAACTGAAAAAGAAACGCAATGTAGAAAGGCAGAATCATGTTTTTTCGGAGACGCAGGTGAAATTATGTGCACTACGTGTTGGAACTTGGAACCTATATATGTTTTCTACGTACTTTGTAAAATTAAGCGAATGAATGGTATAAATGGTGACAACTCGGGACATTGGGCAGAATTAAATTCTCTGCAACATCTGTCGAATCTTTCAAGATTTGGAATTCTCGTAGACGCTAGGAAATTCTCTGCAACATCTGTCGAATTTGGAATTCTCATTGACGATAGGTGTACGGTATATCAGAAAAGGCCAGAAATAAATTCTCTGTAACATCTGTCGAATCTTCCAAGATTTCGAAATTACACAGCCAGACTAAACAACCCCTTGAAAGTGAGAGATCTTCTGTAGATACTTTGGAAGATGATTCTTTCTCAGCTTCCAGTGTTTCTACCTTCCTTCTAAATATCCACTGACTCTCGGTTCAAGAAAAAACAACACGAAAGAGAATAAAAAGAATTTATCCCCCACCAAGAAGGACAGTCCTAGAACTGGGGCTAGTCATTGTTATTATCATTCTTGAAAATAGATGTAAACCAATCAAGCACACAAGAAAGCGTCAACTTGGATTTCACAAATCAGAGCAATGATTTTCAGTGCGTATAGCCAAAACATTGAGTTCAATCCCATAAAGTAAGATAAATAATTGCTCAATCTATATTTAACAAATGCTTCATTTTGTGGAAGATAATTTGAGATGCCATGACTGAAACAATATGCCATAAATACGAGATGCTTTAGACTTTGAAGTAAGGTTGATGATGAAATTAGAAATTGCAGATTTGAATGGATAATTTAATTTTTTTAGATGAAACAAGACCGGTAAATAGAACCCACCAAGAGAAGTGTACTTATCCTAGGATACTGCTGCTGGCTCCTATATCTGCCAGATCTCATAACAATTGTTCTTCATTGTTAATGTTGAGACTCACAACCAATTCAGAGGTTGGATGTGAGGTTTTTTCTAATTTATTAGATTTTATCCTAGTTAAACTAGAAAGAAAGGGAAAATACTCCTCATCTTCATCACTAGTAGTGGTTAAGTTAATTTCAGTTGAAAGGAGAGATTCCATTTTGCTTTTCTTGGAATTTGGAATCTTTGTATATTGGATTACATCACCAATATTCACTTAGTTTTGGATAGAGTTATATCTACAGTTAGTTTAGCGAGTGATTTAGCGATACATGGAAGAAAGAATTCGAATTTAGCGATAGTTTTAATCGATATTTTAGTGATTACAATTTGGTGTTGAAGAGGTTCTCTAACACGTTTAAACGTAAGGTATACATTAGGAGTCCTCTTCTTTTGTACTTATTGTCACTTTTGTTAAGTTAAAAAGCTTTTAAATTGTTTAGTTGCATCTTGAAGATGACAGATTTCAGTACGATTCGTGTGTTGAACTTTTCTGGGAAGAAAGAAGATTGGCCCACTTGGAGTGAGAAGTTTCAAGCCAAGGCCAAGCGATCAGGCATAAAAGACGTTTTGTTGGGTAGAGTGGAAATTCCAAGAACGCAAGACCCCATGGATGAAGGAACAGAGGAAGGGAAATGTATGTTGGCAATAATTAATTTGAATGAGATTGCTTTTACGGAGTTGATTCTTTCCATTGATGCCACCAGTAGTGCTGGAAAGATTGCCTTTGGGATTGTCAACCAAGGAGTATGAAGATGGTAATGCAGGTTTGGCATGGGAAAAATTGAAAAAGAAATATGATCCAATCTCCGCACAGTTGTTGGTTAAAACAGAAAGAATGTTTAGAGAGAGTAAGTTGAGTAAGGATGAAGTTCCAGATGTTTGGATTACAAATTTGGAAGATCTCCGTATCAAGTTAGAAGTGATGGGATCAAGCATGACTGATGAGCAGTTCATGATTCAAATATTAAACAGTTTGATGGAAGAATATGAGTTGCAGATGCTTCTTTTAGAAAAACGTATAGTTGATGTAAACAACCCTTTAAAGATTGAAGGATTAAAGGATGAGCTGACGCTGAGATTTGAAAGGATGACATCTAAGACTGATTCTGCAAAAGGGAAAGGCTCTTTTGACAAAAAGGCTTTGTTTATGGGGCATTTCAAAGGGAAATGTTGCAAGAAAACTAGGACACAAAGCAAGTAAGTGCAAGTCAAGGCAAATTGAGGAGACAAAACATGAAGTTATTTGCAATTATTGTAAGAAATCTGGACACGTTAAAGCTAACTGCTTTAAATTATTGAAGAAAAATCAGTGAAAATAACTTTTCAGGATTAAGAAATGGTGTTGCAGCCACAATGATGGATGTGGCTTTCACTTCAATTGAAAATTCTAAAGATCTTGATAAGGAGATTTGGATCGGAGATAGTGGCGCATCAAGTCACTACTGCAATGATGATAAAGGTTTATTTGATTACAAAATAATTTCCGAAGAGACAACAGTGGGGAATGGTGATGCCATGATAGCAGAAAAGGTTGGAAAATTACAATAATATGTGGAGCAGGACAATGGTGGAAAGGTGCCTATTGTACTTGAAGGAGTAAAATACATTCCTAACTTATGGATTAACTTGTTCAGCATCTGTAAAGCATTGAAAGGAGGTTCCAAGATTGGAAATATTGACGAAATCATCACGCTGACAAAGAATGATGTGATCCTAAAATTTGACACCTTGATCAAAATAAAGGATGGATGCTTATTGGAGCTTCAGCTATGAGATTGGAAAAGGGTGAGAGGATGGATATCAACAATCTGCATAAAATCCTTGGACATTGTGGTGAAGCAAGTGCTAGATTAACTGGAAAGGCCTTAGGATATGAAGTCACTGGAAAGTTTGAAGTTTGTGAGCCTTGTGCAATTGGTAAGGCCAGACAGAAAAATGTGAACAAGGATTGGAAGGTAGTAACACCCCAAGTGAGCGTTTATATGTTGACATTAGTTCCATTAAAGGTAAAAGCTTTGGAGGAGCAAAAGTTTTGGCTCTTATTGTAGATGATTTCTCCGGATATTGCTGGAGCTATATTTTGAAAAGAAAGGATGAACTATCAAGTTCTGTTATTGGTTTGATTCAAGAATTGAGAAACGATCACATTTTTGTCAGAACTTTAAGATTAGATGATGCCGGTGAAAATTATGCATGGGAGAAAGCATGCAAGCATGAAAAATTATGCATTAAGTTTGAATATAGTGGACCTCAAACTCCGCAAAGAAATGGTAAATTGGAACAAAAGTTTCACACATTGTACGGAAGAATCAGAGCAATGCTCAATGATGCAGGAGTAGAAGGAGATTTTCGTGAAGGACTATGGGCTGAATGTGCCTCTACTGCTACATATTATGAGAATTTAATTGTGGATAAAGAAAGCAAAAAGGATCCTAATAATTTAATGTTTAATCGACCTTTGAAAAATCCAGTGAAACTCAGAAAATTTGGAGAGATGTTTGTCATCACAACAAAAGATAAGATTCAATCAAAGTTGGCAGACAAAGGGACCACTTGTATGTTTGTTGGATACGGTGTAGACTATGCCTCAGACGTCTACAGATTTCTGAACCCACATACTGAGCAAATAATCAAATCCAGAGATGTAATTTGGCTTGGAAAATCATTTGGAACTTGGACTAAAAGCCGAAATGAAGTAAATATTGGCAAAATTGATGATTCAGATAATGAAGAAGAAACAAAGAAGGATACCAAAGTACATGATGAAGTTGATGGAGTTGATAAGAAGAAGTTGGACAAAGCAAAGAGGGAAGCATCCAAGTTAAAGAGCTGGTTTAACCCTGATCCAGAGAGATTTGTGGAGAATAATCAACCAGGAAGGGAGTTGATCCTTGATAGAGCCAATCTTGCCTTGAATGTGACAGGAAAACCGAACCTGATTCTTTTGATGAAGCATATAACAATCCAAATCTTGAGGAAAGAGCTAAATGGAGGGAGGCTATTCAGAGAGAATTGAAGGAAATGGAGGATAAAGGTGTCTACAAGAAAATTGAGAAATCAGAGTTGCCTAGTAATCGTGTATGCGTGAAAAACAAATGGATATTCAAATTAAACGGAATGGAATATTTCGGGCACGACGTTGCTTGTGGGTATAGCCATGTCCCTGGAATTGACTTTCAAGAGAGTTTTGCGCCAGTCATGAATGATGTAACACTACAAATTTTGTTAATTATCATGTTTGTTTGGAATTTAAAAGGGACAGTTGTTGACATTGAAACTGCTTTTCTGCATGGTGAGCTCAAAGAGAAGATCTACATGCATTTACCTGATGGATTAGAAGGTGATAAACAAACAGAGTGCCTTTCTTTGAAGAAAACGATTTACGGGCTTGTTCAAAGTGCTTGGGAGTTCAATAAGAAGCTTGGTTTGGCGTTAAAGGAAAGTGGCTTTAAAGAAAACTCTGTTGATCCATGTTTATTCACAAATTTTACAAAAAATGGAATAGTTTTGGTTGGAATATATGTTGATGATTGCATGGTGATTGGGTGTGATGAAGACATTGAGAAGGTAATCAAGGGACTCAAAGGATATGGCTTTGGTCTAAAGGTTGAAGAGTTCTTGACAGATTATTTGAGCTGCAAAGTTATGATGAACCGAGAGAATGTGGAAGTATTGGTCATGCAACCTCATTTATTGAAAGGATTGGAAGATAAGTTTGGATAAGAAGTTAACAATCTAAGCTCTTATGCCACCCCTGGGACACCCAGGTTTAAAGTTGTCAAATCAAATGACGTAGTTGAAACCATTGCAATGGATAAGCAGTCAAGATACCGTTCTGGGGTGGGAATGCTTCTTTACCTCATCAAATATTCAAGACCAGACATTGCAAATGTTGTACATGATCTTTCTAAGTGTATGGATGGGGCAAATTTAGCTGCATATAAGGAAATGCTACGAGTTGTCAAATTTGTTCTTGATACAAAAGAATACTGTTTGAAGTTGGCCCCTGAGTTAGAAAACGAAGAATGGGATATGGTATCATAAAGTGATAGTGATTGGGCTGGCGATCCTGATTCTTGTATCAGTGTAACAGGATTTGTCATTTACTTGCTTGGTGAGCCTATTTGTTGGAGATCAAAAGGGCAAAAGGTGTGAGATTATCCAGTAGTGAAGCTGAATATGTTGCCATGTCAGAAGCTGTGAAAGAAATTAGATTTATATATTACCTATTATCTGGAATGGGAGTTCAAATTAAACTTCCAATTATGGTGAGATGCGATAATATTGGCGCAATTTTTATGGCTGAAAATTCAAGTTCAGGCGTGCGTACTAGGCATATTGACACAGTGTATCAATTTGTGCGTGAACATGTGGTTGATGAGTTCATCAGGATCATATTTGTTAAGTCTAATGAGAATGTGGCAGATAAGTGTACGAAGAACATTGGAAAAGAAATTTATGAAAATCATATGAAAAGGTTCTTAGGAAAGGATGAATCAAACAATTGAATATTGGAGATAGGAAGGGTATTGGATTACATCACCAATATTCACTTAGTTTGGGAAAGAGTTATTTCCGCAGTTAGTTTAGCGAGTGATTTAGCGATACATGGAAGAAAGAATTCAAATTTAGCAATAGTTTTAATTGATATTTTAGTGATTACAATTTGGTGTTGAAGAGGTTCTCTAACATTTGTATTCAATTGTTTCGTTAACAAATTGATTTCTTGGAAAAGAAAAGCCAATGACTTTTTTCGGGAACAGCCTTGGTCTCAGAATGACCATTTTTGCGCTGTTTAACCTTTGCAATTGCTCTGCAATTGGTCGTATTGTGGTTATTTTTGTCACAGTAGTGACACCACATTTTGTACTTCTTTTTTCCTACTGCTGCACCTACACTAGTACTAGTGACATTTTTTATATTATCTACTGGTAATGCTGGTGCCATTCCATTGGTTCATTTGAGTTTTTCAAGATTCTCAAGTTGCTTGAAATATGAAACAGATTCTTCATAACTCATTGAAAAAATATTAATGTTACCTGCCACCATGGCTGCATGCCACGCTGGTGCCTTAGCCAATTTCAATAATCTCATCTTGATCCAACTGTTTTGGGTGCTCTTCTGAGAAATAAAGTAAGTGCCTGTTGAGCTCATTAAGTCTTTCTACAAACATCTGCATGCTCACGTTTTGACCCAGAAAAAGCCCCCTCCTCATGTAGTCTGAACTCGGATTGCACTCTTTGGGATGTACTCAAGGCCCACATCACGCATCACCAACTCCAACAAATCATTGTCAGGCAGTTCCAAATCTTCCGCATCCATCCTCTTCTTCAAATGATGCTCAAAGTAAGACAAGGATTGCCCTTTCAACAAGGTCCGCAACATCTTGCGCTTGTTGGCCGGCTCACGGATTGACATCAAGTTCTCCACCTCACAGAACCCAATCAGCCACTTGACACAGTCTTCTGCTCCACCATCTTTGAAGATCATGAAGTGTCTGGGATACTTAGAAGCAGGGTTGCTGGAATCCATGAAGAG
>CAAAJI010000895.1:0-18265 GCA_900642245.1 Fragilaria radians | reverse complement strand
TAGCTTGTTCATGGCTTTAAGCTTCTGGTCGATCCTCAAACAATTGGTAAAAAGTTTGATTGGGAAGCAAAGGAAGTAAGCCGCTACCGTGTTGTCTAGCGACACTAACCCTTGTTTAATAAGGTGCTTAGCTCTAGCGGATGGTGTTCCTGTTGCAGAGCTTTGTGTTTCTACTGTGTTGTTGAAGCGCACTCTTTTTGATGGCGAGGGGGTCGCGGAGGTGTCCATTTTTGAAGGAATGGTTAGGGGTTGAAAAAATAAAGAATGATGGGCATGTAGATGAGAGGTAGGAATAACAAACAAGTAGCGTTTTCTAATTTAGAAGGTACAGCAGAAGGCTGCAAGCTACTTTCGAGGTATCGTGTCATCGTCAGGTTTGTTAATGAGGGATAGACTGAAAAAGAACAAGAAACGTCGTTACAAACTTCTCAAATTTTTCAACGGGGAAAATTGGGAGTTTTATAGTGGAGACGGTAGAAACCGTTAACAGGCGTTCTTGTCAATTTTTTGAACATGTAAGTGTTAAACCGGACAATGGCCGTTTTGAAAATGTCATACTGAAGTAGGGGTGGCGGTAAAGGCCGTTATTTTCGGTTGTGCACTCGAGGATGTTAGGGCATGTATTATTTGTGGTGTCAAATGCCCATGTACTGAACTACGAATCCTGTATCAAATTCTGATTTGGAGCGCAATAGATTTCTGGTAACATTGGAGTTAGATCAATTGCATTCGATTTCATTGTAACCTTTCTAGATCGCTTCAAGACTAACGTTTACGATGATAACGTAAATGCTACATAACACGCCTAAGGAGTTTGGGTCAAATAAAATAATTTAATTTGGGTTTTATTTCTCGATTTACGATCCAAAAATTAAATGTGAGATAGGTTGTCCACTAACTAGTTCCACAACTAATGTCATCAAAAATCCTATCATGGCAACACGTCCGTTGATTCGCTCTTGATTTTGGAGACGAGACTTCGCTCGAATGTCTTGTTCGGCTCCAACTCCTTGTATACCCGTTAATCCCACACGTGGATCAAAATCCTGTTCAATGCTACCACAATTGTTGGCTATACATGCTTCTGTGACTGATTGAGAGGGGTCTTCCAAAGCCTGTACGACCATATCGGCCATATCCTCGATAAAAGTGGCATCCGTATTCAATGCTGGACAACGACGCCAATTGGTAATTCCGCTTTCATGTGCGAGTTCTCGATATTCAATATCAATTTCTTCTAGGGTTTCAATATGTTCACTTACAAAGCTAATTGGGACGACGACTAAATTCTTGACACCACTAGAACCCAGTTCAGGAAGCACATCATCCGTGTAGGGACGTAACCATTCGATTGGGCCCACGCGAGACTGATAACTTAGGTGGATCTTCACTCCCTGTTCTGGGCCGGGCAGGGACGCTGCAATGGTATTGACACATCTTTTAATTTGTTCTTGATATGGATCCCCCGCTTCGATGTATGATAACGGAACCCCATGAGCTGAAAATAACACATGTCGTGGACAGACATCGTCGCCTGCCTCAGCAATTTCATCCTCACTAAAACTATCTAATTCATTACGAATAAGATTCGACATAGCCTTAATATATCCCGGTCTATCATACCAAGAAGGGATCACAGTGTGTACCATTTTACCTGGTCCAAATCGATCGGCATGTTTTGAGAACTCCTCCTGCAAAACACGAAGAGATGAACCTGAAGTGGATATGCTGAATTGAGGGTAGAGTGGAACAATCACAAGGGCATTTATTCGATCTCGACAAATTTGTTCTAAAGCATCCTCTGTGTATGGCTTCCAATACCTCATGCCGATATATCCCTTGACTTTCAAGCCATAACGTTCTTGAATGGACTGACATACAAGATCACACTGTGCATTGGAATATTTAAGAATAGGCGACCCACCCCCAATTGATTCATATGCTGCTCGCGACTTTGGAGCACGACGCTTCGAAATCAACAGGGCAATTACACTCTGAAGCGGAGCCAATAAAGGTGGCAGTCGTATAATGTCGGGGTCGGCAAATAAATTGTACAGAAATCCTATAACCAGCAACGGACAGATTAACACGATAGTCCTTCATGTAGTTTATTACTCAAAAATTTCGATGTTACCTTACCCTCAACGTCGTCTCCCGTTTCAGGACCGCCGAGATTTAAAAGTAAAACTCCTATGCGTGGGCTTTCATCCAGCTGGAGGGTTGTAGTTGACCCAACAAACGAAGAGTCCATTGGCAGTGATGTCGCGGCTTTTAGATCTTTGGCTGTCCATGGTACCTTATTCGGTAAGTTCCATGAACTACTGCAACCGATGACACTGCAGAGTACTAGGAACCGAAGTACCATGGTGGGCCACAGGTGTTTTTGCAATGGATATTATGACATCAGGAGGGGGTGGGAACACATAATCGTCAGCGACGCAGAATCTGGAATTTTTTTATTTGGCTAGTCTCTCTCAAATCAATTGCATCGAAATAACCCTATTTTAAATGGAGTAATGTGACACCTAATTATTGATCATGTTTCCCGGTGAGTTTTGATGAATAGACTCTTTAAAACTTTCTCAACCAGTCCTTTATCTTATTTCTCCATCATTGATAATTCATGGGACTTTGAACTCAAAGTGATCATCCATGCTCTCATTTAACAGGGCTTATGAAGATTTTACTTTCTCAAACTTTCTCAAATTTCCTAAGTGTGTAACTTGTGAAGTTGTGACTGCTGTATTGATGTACTGCAGTGCCACTCCAAATCACTCTTACTCCAATGCTTTCATCTTGGCAACAGGAAGACATGAAGGTATACCTAGGGGTGAGGGGTGATTTGATTGCCTCTTTTACACCTCCAAATATCGTGGGACTTGACTGAACCAAATACTCTTGGTTTGTATGATATTTACAATCAGTATTCTTGGAATAAGTAATATTAATGTTGATCACAACATCTGTTTCTGACGCTTAGGAGCGTGTTTCTTTGTTTGGGTATTGACTGAACAATTGATGTTGGGCTTCAACATGGTGCTGGGTATCTTGGTTTTTTACTTCACGTTGGTTGCCTAGGTTTTAGGTTATTGAGATTCTAATTCAAATATAGTTACTGCTTGATTTTTATACTTTGCTTAAACTAATACCACTCAAGAGAAAGACAACATCATTCTACAAATTCAAGCCTCAATCAACTTTTAAGATAATGACTAGGAGATTTTTTATAGGCAATTCACATGATTGGCTGATGCAAACTAAAAAAATGTGATTGCCATTTTCTTCTCATTTTGAGATGGGTTTCCATGATATTCATTTTGGGCTCCTTTACCTTACCCAGAAGAGAGGCAAAAAGTTGGTCCTCTCTTTAAGTTCCGTGTGAATCATTGGTACAGTGGGCGGGTTGAGGATAACTTAGGATAGCAAGTTAAAAATAGATCAAACACATATAGAATTCTCCAAGTGTTCCAACAAAGATATTACTACTTGTGCAGTAACTCCGATTAGTGTCCTAACCGGAACTTTGGGATAAACAATTGCAAGATTAATATTTATTTCTGTCTTGTTGCCCTCATAGGTGAGATTCTCGCCCCATTCTGTTTCCCATCTGTGCTCTGAAATTTATTCCAAGACATGATTCAAAACTTTCAAGAAAAAATAGACAAAAATGAAAAAATAATGATTTTAAATAGCTGATAGCTTCCTTTTTGCATGATCAGCACTCTTCTATTGTGATCACAATGCTTTATTTAAGCTTGAGGGACACATGTGTTATTGTGAAAAACTATTCTTTCTTTCTTATCATGGGAGGGAGGAGTTTTGATTGACTCATTGAATGATTGGGTGGTCTACTTTAGGTCGGACTAAGATTTAGCATCAAATATTGCCTCTATAGCCCTACATATGTTGTATGCAAGGTAGAAGAACGTTCTGTTTGAAGATCGATTTTACTGGGCTGGATGTATAAAAAATGTCGAAATGTAATAACGTTTCCTTTTTACCCGAAGCAAAATAAATAAATAATGGCATTCTCAAACAACAAAGTTTGATATGATCCTTGGGATCCCACGCTCATTCAATACCATTATTTCATTCCTTGCTTATCAGACACTAACGCACTCGGCTAGAATTCCCTCATTGCCTCGATATAGCTTCGTGCGTTGCTTCACGTCAACATCTCAACTTCGATCATATCCGGAATCCAGAATCAACAGCATGACGTCCTCATCGTGGTCCGACTTAAAATCAATATCTTTAGAGAAGTGCTTTCTACCATTATCGTCTAGTCATCACAAGGGGTCGTCAGGCCGTATTGGTATTTTGGGAGGCTCAGCACAATATACAGGAGCCCCATACTATGCAGGGATGGCAGCATTACAAACAGGTGGCGGATCTGGTATATTTGTTCTGTGCTCAAGAGGCAGCATCTGCAATCAAATCCTATTCACCTGAGATTATGGTTCTTCCAGTCTATGAGGCGTCCAAATTCTCTTCCTTCACCAATTTTAATGAACTCGATGAAGAAGCGACAGCGTTGGTCTCTCAAATGGTAGAAAAAGTTGTATCCAACTTGGATCGATTACATACTTTGGTGATAGGTCCAGGATTAGGACGATGTCCTCTTGTTTTTGAGGCTACATCTCAAATTATGCTGGCTGCCATGGCACGTGACTTGGCTTTAATTGTGGATGCCGACGCGCTATTCCTCTTGACTCTAGAGAAATATAGAGGTATATTAGTCAACTACCAAAAAGTTGTCCTGACGCCAAATGTCATGGAATATAAACGTCTAGCTGAAGCCTACGGAAGTAGTAAAGACGAACCAGAAAATAGTGAATTCCTTAGACATATAATGAAAGGGCATGTTATCAAGAAAGGAGCGGAGGATGTGATCATTGGGATAGATACAAACTCCAAAGTTATGATTTGTACGGAAGAAGGGGGATTGAAGCGTAGTGGAGGTCTCGGCGATATTTTGGCAGGGGTATTGGCAACATTTCTAGGATGGCAGGAGATATTGCATTCTCGTAGAGATCCCGTCGATTGGCAAGGTTGCATGTTGGACTGCATGTTGTGTCACAAAACGGGCCACGCATGCATCATTTCGATTAAGGAGACGTGCCATGACAGCACCTGATGTGTTACACGAAATTGGATCGATCATGATAGATATGGAGCGTAGGGAAGAATAATATTAAGTAGAGAAATCAATTTAACTTTATAATAGCAACCCTACCATCCTTCGAATTCAAAGATCCAAAAGGGATGCGGTAGTTGATATGGATGTAAGTCAGGGTTCAAAGCTTGTTCAAAAGAACGAGTTCAAATTGTGAATAAATACATTTCAAAAAGCGCGACATACAATTTATGACGTCAGTCGGTCCCATCACTACGAATTATGTATAAAGAAAGCATGACAAATTTCGTCAACGTCTTTCTATCTTTCCTCGTTTACAACATTACTTTCATGTCATCTACATCAGCATTGTCATACGACAAGGACACTATTAAAGACTTTAATCCATTGGATCCAGTATACCGGATTCCCAACACGAAGCATGAGCCAGAGTTTGGCCATACATGGACATTTGATGTCCAATTTGATGGATGGTGGTTAGCTCATGAGGCGCTTCGAGGAGAATTAAACGCCATGCAGTTGGTTTTAGATCGTTGGAATTCTTTCCAATCTGTTGATGAAAGTATGATAGGACCACATCATATCACAGCTCTCCAACAATGGTGGAAGGGCCATGCGACACATATGCATTCACACCATCGCAATGAGGAAAATATCGTTCGTCCATTTGTCAGTCGTCGATTCCAATGGCCTGATTTTTTGGATAAGGATCATCATGAGATTATACATTACATTGAAAAAATTGAGCATCAGATTAAGACTGCTGGTGTTGTGGATATCATCGACTCTAACACCACGACGACGACAAAAGATGCTACTACTGCAACTAGTATGACTACATTCGTATCGGAATTGTATCTTCTATGGAATGGCTATCATCAACGAGTATTAAGTCATTTAGACCACGAGGAACAGGTAGCGTTGGCTTTGTTACGGGTGTACTTCACGCCAAGGGACATTCAGAGCATGCAGCGACAAATGGCCTTGTGTGGGCCACAAGTCGAAGTGGGGTCGATAGTAGAGTATGTGGGGGTCTCGCACCTTCGAGAGTCCGTGCGGCAGCAACGGATACCTCGCATTCTCCAACTCCTAGCTTGGACGATGATATTTAAACCTAAACACCGATTTTATCGACGGACTATGCTGACGCCTCTGAACATTTTGAAGAGCGTATAGGAATTTCTAAAAACAAAAATATTTTTTCTTGATAATGCATATATATTGATTAACGAGAATGTTCTGTATGGAATAATTCTTTTTCTCATGACACAACGATATTCAATCGTAACATCTTTGACACTTTAGAGAGTTGATAGATGTCAAGGAAATGTTCCTAAGTTTAATAGATAAAACATGTCTTGAACCAACACATTTCTTCCTATCGCTGTGGATTTAGAGTAATGCGATCATCGATTCGTAGAATAGTGATCGCTGCCTCGGTCGCAAATCTCAAACTCTTAATTTTTGACATAGCAGGTTCAACAACTCCTGCCTTCAGATTATCCCTAATAACCCCTTCTATTAAATCCAGACCCATCCACTTTAATTCGGTGATGTCCCCTTGTTGGCTTTTTGCGTGAGTTGCACGGAGCTGCGCGACCAACTCCGAAGCATCCTTGGCGGCATTTACGGCTAATGTCTTCGGAATGATCAATAGAGCTTGGGCATATTCCTGAATGGCAAGTTGTTCACGTGTGTCCAGAGACGTCGCATACTTCTCCAAATAGACGCTGAGGGCTACTTCGACTGCTCCACCACCTGGAACTACTGTATTGGATTCCAAGACACGTTTGACCATACAAAGCGAATCGTGCAAGGCGCGGTCCATCTCATCCAACATATACTCATTGGCTCCCCTAAGGACAATTGTTGATGCTCCACTACCCTGGCATCCATAGGCATACAACATTTCACCGTCTCCTACACGAACTTCACGAAATGCGTCACATGTACCGAGATTACTAATGTCAAAGGACTCTTCACCGTCCATATCTGCCATGGTTGTCACGAGTCGTCCACCGGTTGCTTTGGCTAAGCGCTTCAGATCATCCTTGTCGCAGCGACGAGCACAAATGGCACCAGCCTCAACAAAATATTTCATGCACAAATCATCCACACCCTTAGTAGTTAAGATGACTTTGGCACCTGCGTTTAGTATTTTATCAATTCGCTCCTTTACAATATCCATTTCACGCTGCTTAATGCGTTCAATTTCTGCTGGATCTTCCACCAAGATTTGCACACCCATCGCAAGACGATGACGCTGCAAATTCATATCAAGGAGAGCAATTTTGACTTGCCCTCCCTCAATCGCAGTGAGCATACCTTGCGAAGCCCGGGTAGCAGCAAGTGCAAAACCTCCATCAACGAGTTCGGATTCTGATGATGACTTGCCGTGAGCCTTTAGGATATGAATTGCCGACAATGGATATTTGAATTTAGTTCCTGAAGCATCCGCCTTCATCTTAACTGATTTTACAGCATCGACAGCAATTTTGGCAAAATGTTCTGCGTCTTTACCAATAATTTTACTCGACATACTAGTCTTGGCTGCATGAATCAAATGGTCATCATCCAAGTTACTGACGTGAAGTACCATTTCCTTTTTGAGAAATGCAATAGCGGCTTTCAATGCAACTCTGTACCCTGCGATGATGGTAGTTGGATGCAATCCCTGCAATACTAATTCGTTCGCTCTCTTCAGAAGCTCAGAGGCAACAATCACGACGGAAGTCGTTCCATCTCCGACTTCGCGATCTTGCAATTGAGCAAGATCTACAAGAACGCGAGCTGCCGGATGTTCTACCTCCAACTGCGCTAGGATGGTGGCACCATCATTTGTAATTGTCACATCACCAATATCGTCTACCAACATTTTGTCTAAACCCAGCGGTCCCAAAGACGACTTGACAATATTGGCTACTGCCAATGTCGCCGTCACATTACTCACCCGCACGTCAGATCCTGATTCACGTGTTCCATTCAAGAACTAATTAGATAAAGAAAGCATGCACGGGATTAAATGAAATATGAGAAAATTGTCATGTGTCAAAATCTGTCCAAGACTGCTAACGCAGAGATGCACCTACCAATTGTCCTGCTCCTTGAGAGTTCATCTATATACCAACAGTGACTTTTTCGTTTCTGAAAAACAATGAACTAGACACTAAGCTCTCAATTTTGATGATTTATGAAAATCCAAACAATGACATAGGTTTGGATGGAAGGTAATGGAGATGCTGAAGTACTGTAGTAGGGACAAGAACTGCAAGTACAAAACTATGTATCGACAAACCAATTAATATCCCGAACCAAGAATTAACTTTGGGAAATCAATTTATGTTTCAAGCTGTCACGTTTGTTCAAGGATTTCCTCAAGTGTGTCCTTGCGTAGTTGAAAGAAAGATACTCATTTTCTAGGATATCAAGTCAAGAAGATACTGTTTTTCAAGCTTACATATCAGATTGACATGAATCTAATATATTATGGGAAAATTGGTGAGACCATAAACTCAAAGGCAGAAAAGAGTTAGCATGTATAAAAGTCCACATTTTGAGCTCCGTGAACTCTAGAAAAACTGGTCAGAAGGAAATTATAGAAGAACGACTTTTCCACATTTGCCAGAAGGGCAATAATCATGAATGAAGTACAAAACTTACTGATTATACTTCAATCAGAATTGAAGTGTTTAGTAGGACTAAAAGTCTAAAATTTATGTTCAATTATTTTCAGAATACGCGCTCCTCGCGCTCTTTAAGAGAACAAAAGCAGCATATACAGCAGTTTTATTCTTTGCCTTCAGGATTATTGAATCCAACACATCTGATCTCAAAAAGCCAACAGTTTTGGGATATTTGCATGATACACAGCATTCCTCCATCGAAAATAAGCCATAGGTGCCAACTTGTAGGGTTGCCGATTTAATCAATCACAATTAATTGGGGATCGTAAAAGAGGTCAAGGGATGCATTTCATTTATGGCAAAGGCTTACAAATCCTTGACATGCATGAAAATGTCATTGAGCACGTCATAGAGGCAAATGTTCAATGATCTTGACACACAAGAACATATGGACACAATAATTGGAGATGTCAAGTACCCCATCGACCACTATGATACAATATTTACCTCTTTCCCCATCGGAGAAAGATGAAGACCTTTTCAGATCGAGACTCTATCCATATTTATAAAAGGAAGCCAATAAAAATCATTTTCTCACCAAGGTTCCTCCAGATAAATGACATATAATGGATGAGTGGATCATACACTGCAACAATCTAGAATCAATACCATGAAACCAAACTTTATCAAAGCCCTATATCCTTGTGCTTCAGCACTCACACATGAAAAGGATATTCCAATGAAAGGTCCCACCCTTAGCATCATTTTCACAGCGATGTAGTTTCATAGAGGAAATGAGCTAAAAATGATGGTTCGCATTTTTGAAGCACATGCAACAAATGCAAAGTATATACCACGATAAGATTATGATGGATTTACTTTTTTTATTGAACCGATTTTTAGGGCAGCATCACGCAATAGAATTCAGAAAGTAGAAAAAGAATGTTTTATGATCATGTCACAAAATAGCTATGGAATTTGTAATACTCTTTTCTTGTTTGGACTTTAGCCCATTTTCAAGTACGAGTCAATTTCCCTGTTCAGGAAACATGTATCTGCGTCGTGTCAAAAGCATTGTAAAGAAATTTTACTGCAGAAAATTCCTATTCTTGTAGTTTATCTCACCTATTTTTGAGTTACAAAGATGTTCACCATTAATTTGGAATGTTCCTATGCTGTCTCCTCCTATAAAAGGTACGTCTTGAGTGTGATGCTCGAGTATTAACTAAGGATAGAGTTCGCATGAATCAAATAACATATTTTATACAATAAGTCTAGTCACTTCTAATATGCAAAGTTTAAAGTTACCTTTAATTTAGGGTGGTCTGTCGTTTGCGTTGTAGTATATTCAACATTCTTGAGCGATCTACCACATTCCCAATACGCTCGCGAATGCGTATCGGATTACGTCCATACTTCTTTTCACCAAAGCCAGTCGGTTGGATATTCGTAATATTAACAGATTTCAAAGTAGGATTGTTGGTACCGTGAAGCCCACGCGTACTCGGTCGTTGAGAGCCTCTTTTATCATTTGGTTCTAATAATGCTGTAACATGTTTCTTAGGCCACCATAAATCGCGACCATTACTCTTTCTTTCCATATGCCTCATTGCAGTACTTTCTGAAGCCAGATTTTTCAGTTTTACTTCTGTCCGGGAGGTAGGGATTTCATTTCGAGCAAATTTTAATTGGCATAAACGGGAAATATGGAACCTAATCTTCATCCCGCATGATCCATTAAGTCCACATACTCTCTCTGGCGAAGTACTGCAAAAAGAATCTTTTTTTGTCACAAGACAATTATTGCTCTTCCGTATTGATTTTCGAGAAACATTTGGATTCAAGATCCAATTCATCATGGCGATCCACAATATAGATAGAAAAAAGTGAAATATCTCCTCCCAATTGGAGTCTTTTCCCGGATATATTATTTGAAAGTTCATTATGGCGGTCGAAGTGTATTTCTTGCCCTATGAATAAATGAGCACATTTGCAATCGCAATTTTTGTCGTATCGAAACCTTCCACGCTCCGTGATGCATAACTTATCGAAACTGATACACGGTTGAATATTTCTGGTAACATGGTGTTCCGCGTGTGCACCGTTTAAGCACACTTCACAAAGAAGTGAGTCTTTTTTAAATGTTTATAAAAGGGAAAAGACATTTGTAACATCTTCCTATTGAGCTGAATGACACCTAAATTGTAATGATTACGGTTTTCACAAAAGGAATCAGCAAAAAGTATCTACCGTAGGGCCAAGAAAAAAAAGTCAAATTTTCCTTTAAATAGATTCCATTTCATTCTACGATGCCATCAAACTGCTGCTGTTCCTTGATAACACATAGGGGTTTGCATTATTCTAATAGGCAGTTTGTATTATTATAATAGGCAACTGCCTCTCTTTCTTGTTACTTTTGCTCATCTTTAGCTCATTTACCCTATTAGAAAACTTGATTCATCCGCCTGTATCTATTCATAGCGTAGTTAGCAACAGGCTAACCAACCATGTGGTCCTTTGATTGTATATGACCTTTTGAGTAAGTAAACTTATTTTCTAACAAATTTTGTGAATTTCCTTGTCACTATTCCATGCATGTATAGAGTGATATTTCCATGTTCACAATCCTTTTTGAAAATAATAAGCATCATCTGACATCTTCTCCGTATACTGACAATTTAGAACTCAAAGTTTCCATGACACCAATATGTATTGTCATACCCGTAGCAAGTGGTCATAAACGATGCCTTAGGTTGAAAAATAAATAAAACACGACTAATTTCCAAGAGACAAGATGTTTAGTTCAGCTGCATTCTACGAAATGTTCTAGATTGACTTGGAATAATTGTGTTTCAATGGGCATGCAATACTTATGTTGATCCATAAGACTTTTTATTCAATGTTGACAGTTTTTAAATTCCAGATATTGTAGAAATTTATGAATTTTCTATTTAAAAAATTCCTTTGTTTCCCACAAAGTCATTTCAGAGTATTTTTATCACCGGAAGCACAATAACAATATAATCATTGTGAATCCAAGATATGATGAATTTTTCGACTCTCGGGTCACCAAATCAAAAAATCAAAATCATCGTACATGCATTCAAATTTCCTTATATTCCGTGGAGTAACTTGGTTCTATGTTAAAAATAGCTTAATCTAAACCTGGACTATGTACATTCGCACTTTTAGTGCCATAGGGGTTGTTTCATGTTTCTACTATACATATGAAATTCAATTTGAGAATTAATTAAGTTAGGATCGGTAATTTTACACCTTCTGACAAAGTAATGGTGTGACAACTATTGACATTCCCATATCGCATAAAATAAGATGATTCTGACCAGGTGTAAGCTGAGGCATAATGACCTTATCAACATTTCTTCTTGAAGGTGTTGCATCTTCAAAGATAAGGCGTCGTACGATGCTGCTGCCTTTCTCAATTAATGGACTAACCCCTCTCTCACTTGTAACTTTATCCATCCATTCATCTGGATCGAGTCGAAGCCGTAGACGTTGTGGAGAGGATATGCTCATTGACTTTTTCTGTCGCTTTGGTGTATTCATCTCTAGGTCCTTTTCGAGATATTTCTTACACGAAACTTTCGAGCACATTAAATTCGGATTGCAAACTTGTAGCGTCAGGACTTTTTCCAAATTGCTTTCAGTGGAACTTTTTACGCCACACATTTTGGCGTCGTCGAGGTTTTGAGGGCAATTGCATGCATTGGGTACCATACCATGTCGGCCCTTTTCTCTATTCAGAGTTTTCAGTTCAAATAGTTTTGTGAGACAGTTATTTAGCGGCGGGATTTCGTTTTCAACTCGGCGACAATAACCCGATTCTGCATCTTCCTTGAAAGTATTCTTGATCCCAATACATGTGTGCTTGTCTTGGTTGGTGCCGACATCCCTTTCTAATTCATGATAGTCTGGCATATTTGCAACGCTGATGAATGCTTTATTTTGGGCGTTTCTAGGGTTCGAATTTTGTTTTGGTTGCTTCGTTCTTACTTCAATTGTCATTTCATGTGGCTTTCGGTCAACAACGTCGAGCTTTTGCATCTCAGATTTCTTCATCGTTTCTACATAGTGGTATTGGACGCATGATAATGAGCCTCCAGATACAATAGTGCTATAATCAAAGTCATCCGATGAAGCATCATCAAGTGTGCTGAAAGGAATCATCAAGTTATTTATTTCCTCGGTTGTGTGACAGCTAACGTTTATTTTTTCGAATTGAACTTTTGAACGAGCAAATTGATTTTCAAAAAAGTGACGTCTTTGCTTTTTTGCACGTCCATCTGCAAGCAGCAATGCAAAACATTCCTGATAGTTTCCACTTTCTTCATTTTGCTTCACTTTCATGAAAGACTCAATAAAATCTTTTCGTTTCAGGGTCTCCTTATCCCCCTGTTTTTGCCTCTCAGCTTCAGCCTCGTTGAAAGCTAGAACTAGGTTTGGGTACTTCTTTGCAATCAATTGTGCTGATTCAGTTGTGGTAAAATCGTATCCATTGATTCCATTTCCTTCGTCATCCGTGAAAGTGGATTGTACCTTCCAGGTTAACTCAAAGCACTCTTCCTTGTTTTTGAATAACTTGCGAATAATTTTAATGGGCCTAGGAATTTCCGTGCTTAGTCGTTGAGGGTCCAACCTTACAGCTTGCTTATCTGTGACTGTAAAAAGATCACGGCGAATCAGCAATCCTGATAAAGTTTCCAGCACAAATTTTCGGCTTGAGATGAGACATTGGCCTTTAATGATCAATTCTGACGAAAGCAAGTCTTGCAATTGCGGTTGCTCCATCTTCAGACCAGAGGCTTGGATATCTCTCAAAAGCAGTGGTATAGCGTTCTCGTTAGGATTCATGTAGGCATCAACAACCATCTTTGGTGCAAATTTAGGCTCCAATGCCAAGGCCTTTTTGCGTAGATTTTTGCGAAATCGATCACTTTCAGTGAATGCAAAGCAGGGCTCTCCAGGAGCTGTCCCACACGTTTCGCATCCATCTTTCAAATGGCCTCTTTTGGTTCCGGGATGTGAGCATGTTGAACAACATTTGGTTGTCGCTTCTTTCGAAGCTATACCACATCCCGACGTATGAAGAAACAACGCAGTTTTTTCCCAGGAAGCCAACTCATTCATGGCAGCACTCTCTGCTGTTAATGGATGATCAAACTTACACTTTTGAAGAAAACGTACAGCCTTTCGAACGCCAACATTTGGGAGTCCATTGCCGGCAATGTCACTACCGGTCAAGAGAGCAAATGAAATCAGGTCCAAACGACTCAATTCAATTTTCTTTTGGGAGAAAGATTCTAGAATTTGATCCTCCGTCTCTTCCACAAGAGCGGCAAGATTCGAAGAGTCATACCGAACGACTTCTGAGTTTTGTAAGGCGTCAATGGAAAAATTGGTGAAAAGAACTTTGGCACCGAATAACAGACAATCACCATCATTTGAGACGACGCCATCAACTACACCTCGCATATTTAGTAGAGCGCAAAGATCTTCTGCTTCTGATGTTGCCTTCACTACTGGAACACCCAAAGAAGAAAACATTTTTTCACAATTCCTACATGCGTTCCAGAAAGCTGAACCTGATCTCCTCTTCTTAAAGCAATCAACCTGCTCAGTTCTTCTAACTCGTCGCTTCCCATCAATGACAACTATTAGCTTGATCCCCATTGTTAGAAGCTTGACAGCTCTGGTGTAGGATAGATATAGCGCTGGGTTTGTATGACCATTCACCATGGCAGGAGATGTCAAGGCTTCACAAATCCATATCGATAGATCAATAGCCAATGCTGGTTTCCGGATTGGATCAGAGTTACCGAATCTTTTATCTTCACACCAATTCTTTGAAAGTTCTTGACAAGGAGAGTGATGACATTGAATAAGATCATTCGCACCCACCTTGACACCACATTTTGCTTCATCTAAAATTTTCCACAAGGAAATCACTGTCATTTTCCATCAATGTTGTCCTCAAAATTGAAAAACGTAATAATGATTACAATTCGAAATTGTGAAACTCATTTCTTAAAAAAAATCCTTCTATCGATTGAGTTGAAACGGACCTTGTCCGTAAAAACACGCTGAGAAAATGTGTGCATTCTATCCTTATTTTATAGTCAATGCAATCCATAATCGTAACTCAAGAGTCCATTCCTCAAGATGCGTGAAATGCTCATCGAAGTCAAGATGTATCTTCTTGTTAACTAATTGATAGAAGAGGCACAAGTTGGTGGAATAATGTCGAGTTTGACATTACTGTTTTGAAGTAAATCCATTTACAATACTGTAGTGTCACAGTGACTACTAGGCTTGTAATAGATACTTTTGGAATCACAAGTCTTTTGTGGAATGCATGTTCCCACCGTTTCATCATGAGAATGTTGCCAATGTCGAGACGAAATCCACTTACATTTCTCATGACTCAATCACAACAAATAATGATTATCCTTACAATAATTTTATATTTTCAATATTTCATTTATAGGACACAGCGAGAATTAGATGCACACCTTACACAACATTCCTTCCTGGATCAAATTCGTAACTCAATCGCCTCTTCACTAAAGATAGCTGACAAAGGTAAACGGTATCTTGTTTTTAAGCAAGTTCGACAGGGGCAGGGTATTGGAAATATTATGAATGGACTATTGGCAGTACACATGTTGGGTCTTGAATTCAATCGTATTGTTTGTGTCGCAAAGGATTGGCAGGAATTCCATGATGCCTTCCAAACGCTGGAAAATGCAGACGAATGTGCCAATATTGATCCGCAGGGTCCGCTTGAAGATTCCATTCTTCTCCTCAACTTCCTACCACCACCCAACGAATGTCGATTGCAGTACCGATTGGCCTCGAATAAGCCTATCCTTTGGATTACGAGTAACACGTACCCCCGATGGTCTCTTACTCCACCTGGACTTTGGGAAAAGCATTATAAGCCTACCAATCGACTGCTCAATACACTACCCTATCATAGTCATCCATCTACAGTGGTACATTTACGTGATCCAGACGACGATACCATGGACCATCGTCCTGGTCTAGAAAACATTACATTAATGACTCTGGCAAAAACACTACCAAATGACACATTTTTGGTTACCAACAATATACTTTGGTATAACTTCTTTGAGTCCTATGGATGGAAAAATCCAGGATGGCACAAAGTTCGACATTCTGCATTGGCAATTGAATGGGGTCAAACGGTAAAAGCAGAATTCTCGATGGAAGCCTTTATGGAGAGTACAAATACAGAGGAGGATAATCTTCACATGTGGAGTGACTGGTATACGATTCTATGTGCAAAGCAAGTGTATCATACCCATAGTGACTTTTCCTTGTCGGCTATTCATTGGAATGAGATTGCATCCAAGACGATTCAAGGTGTGAATAATGTCACAGGGAAGTTACTATTGACGGACGAATCTTGGAGAATCGATAAAGCAATGCCTCGTTTAGTAGATCGAGTGGGAGATCAATTGAATAATTGTGACAAGGACACGGATGATATGGGGGGTGTCTTCAATGTAGGTGACGACACTTTCGATCAAGTAAATGTGGATCCTAAACTCAAGACCTTAGGGAACCTCACAGACGACGAGGATGATGCCAACATGCATGATATGAATATCAGCTTATCACAAAAGTTAACGTCTTTGCAAGAGAAGTGAAAAAAATAGCAAAATGTGTCGGATGATATTTTTCCAAATCGAAAAAAGTGTATCCCTCCAATTTCCAATGCAATCTTTATCTTTCACTTCCTACATTCACTATGAAAAAAAGAGCCATCTTCAAGAGTTGCAATGGTTCTTTTTCCCGAAACTGGCCTCAATTCCAGCAAAGTAACCATCGAGAGAATAGACTTTTGGTTCATATTCTACGATGTACAAAATCAAATTGACATACTGGACACATCTTACTCTTCATGGGTTCTGAAATCTATTTATTTGATACACTTTCTGAAACCCTTTTGCACATTGAATTTGAGGCGACATTTGACAAGTTTCGAAAGCATTCATCAAATGCTTGTTTTGGTTATCTCGGAACGATGAAGGACTTTCCAATCAATCATAATTGCAACGTTACTGCGGTGTGGTGATATCGTGAAGGCAATCATCCGTTCCATCCAATGGCAATTGTATCGTATAAAACGCCAATACATCGTTGTTTATTTCAAGTGGAATCATCACACGTATCACAGAGTCTACTAAGATAAATGCATTTGCAATGCGATGACGGCCATATCTTATCAATTCCATATACTTTGTTAATGTTAGAAATAGATTGTCTTTTAGCTACATCTGATAATAAGGTGTCATTAGTCATCAATTGTCAATATTCCCCAAAGCTATATATCTGCCATCGTTTTGAATCATAAAATGAAGAAATTGAAAGACTTAATCGTATTAGGTTATCTCCCTTTCTCCAAGCCATCATCATCCAGTATCATGCTTGAAATCTCTTCTTGGTAGTTGCTTCATCTTTCTATAAACTGATTCATCATTGTTATTGGATACACATCACACTGCGAAACTCAAAGGCATAAATCAGTGATACAAGACGGAAATGTTTCTTTCAATGCACACTGAACAAGCACCATACGGAGGTTTACTGGGAATTTGCAAATGCAAGATAGCAAAACATATTTTTAACAATGCTTGTTTTGATGAAGAACATTAGCAAGGTTTATGGACATATCGCGAGATGAATATGACAGTGAACAAGACATTTGATAAGTTTACAAATAAGAAGGCGTTAAAGAATGTAACTCCAATTGAGGAACAAGATTTCAGAGAATTTACTAGTGATGACAAAAATGTTGTCAAAGATAAACTTGGAAGAAACTTTGGTAGATGTTGAAGAGACTGAGAAGGCTTCATCGGGAGATCTCAATCCATGCAGATAAGAAGAAGAACGAATACTGAAGATGATTCTGAGACCGGATAAAGGCAGCAAAGATTGTTAATAAGAAAGGAATAAGTGCTTTGAAGATCAGCTGTTGGGAGTCTTCTCTATTTGGTGAAACACTCAAGACTTGATTTAGCAAATAGTGTCAATGAATTTTCTCGTGTGATGGACCACACGGAAAAATTCATTGGAAGGAAGTGTTGAGGATGGTGAAGTACGCAAGTTTGAGTAGAAATAAATGGCTGTGATGTTTTCCTGATGGAGATGATACCTAGACATGGGAGGTAATCAGTGTTTTTGATTACTGTGGTACAAGACCTAGATTTGTGGCCATTGTTATTAATTTAAATGGTTTGCCAATGGCTTGGAGATCCAAGGGTCGTGTGTTAGTACTGAAGCGGAGTATGTTGCCGTCAGTGAAGCTGTTAGAGAAGTCTTAACATTAAGGTGAAGCTAGCAATGAGGGTGAATGTAGTGTAATAGTGTGCAATATGCTTAGCAAAGAACAAAAACGCAAGTGAGAGGACTAAGCATGTGGATGCTTAGGAATCACTATGTGCAGGAATGGATTGTAGGA